>JADBJO010006885.1:75000-123845 GCA_016801955.1 Conus betulinus
GTGAGAAATGGCGACCTAAGCTGATTCTACGAAGTTCAAGGTAGCAGGATTTGCACACATTAGAGATACATTATTTGAAAGAGAGAGTTTTGGTTGAGTGTGACGCCGAGGTTACGTAAGACACTGATAGATTTATCTCGTTTCCATCAACATTTATAGAACAAGGGAGAGAATGAGTTCTGATAGTGTGTTTCAAAGCAATGAGGAAAATTTCAGTTTTGTCTGCGTTAAGTTGTAGTTTGTTATTGTGCCTCCATGATTTAACATCAAGAAATGCATGCTTGAGAAGAGGGGATTATTTCATGAAGCTGACTGAGATGGGCAGAGATATACAGCTGGTTGTCATCTGAAAAGCTATGGTGAAGAAGAGAGTGTTGGCTGATAATGGCCGAGACAGGCGGGTGTTTAGCACAAACAAAACCGTGTAACGAAGAAGTTTTAACAAACGCCCCGAATGGTTTTAACTCCCAGGGAGTTAAACGGTTCATATGTAAATTTTAACTCCCCAGGAGTTAAACTAGAATGACTCCCACCCTGTGCCAAAATAACCTCACTCAGTAAAACTTCAAAAATGTTCTAAAATCGTTTTTTTGTTCAAGTCTCAACAAATTCTTGAAACGTTACGGGGGGAGTCATTCTGTACATAATTCCCCGCCCACAGAATGACCCTCCCCCCCCCCCCCCCCCCTGGGAGTTAGTACAGATTAACCCCCGGGAGTTAATCCAGGCGTGTAAAAGTTTTAACTCCCTGCCCACTAAGGGAGTCAGTTTTTTTCACAGTTTAGAATAACTTCCCTGGGAGTTAATATGTACACGTGTTTTCTGACTCCCAGGGAATTACTTTGTAACAGAGGGGGAGTTAATCTGATCGTGACTAAGATGACTCCCCCAACCCACCTGTTCCGAGGTGTCTTTCGGTAAGAGAAGGGGATTTAATGTTCATGATCATCATAATCACAGGGACAGGAAATGTCCGTGTACATATTCATGTGCTCATCTATGCATGTCCTTGATATATATATATTATATATATATATATATATATATATATATATATATATATATATATGAGTGTGTAAATTGTGTGTGTGTGTGTAAATTCTGTTTATACATGAATAATGGTTTGATGCCTTTGGTAGAAATACTGTACCTTCTCTCTCTCTCTCTCTCTCTCTCTCTCTCTCTCTCTCTCTCTCTCTCTCTCCATTACACTCAAATGGTGAAAAAATGGAAAATTTTTCCATTTTTTAAATGTGTCATGCCGCCACATTAGGGAGTGAGGGGGAGGGGGGGGGGGGGGGGTTGAGAGGGCAAGGAAGGTGAGGAGAGAATGACGAGTAGTCGCGACGTGACGTAAAATTGTTTTGTTGACTTGCTACATCTGGGAGAGAAGGAAGGAGAAAAAGGGTTGGCATAGATTAGAAGTTTGTGTGTGAGACACATGGGATATAGAGAAGGGGGGGGGGGGCTGTTTTTGTACAATTTGTAC
The DNA here is from genome assembly GCA_016801955.1 of Conus betulinus. Taxonomy (NCBI): domain Eukaryota; kingdom Metazoa; phylum Mollusca; class Gastropoda; order Neogastropoda; family Conidae; genus Conus; species Conus betulinus. The sequence goes on from JADBJO010006885.1 coordinate 76,490, forward strand.
AAGAGGGTGGCTGCTTGGGACCGATCTGATGAAGTTGTCAAGTGACTCGTCACAGGTGTGGTGGTGTGCGTGTGCCAAGCTAAAAACGAAAGTCGGCCAGCCAATCAGAAAAACACACATTTTTCAATAAAATTCAGGACACGTGACTAATTCACAGAAACCAATAATATCGAAGGAAACAATTCTACCTGACAAGTCTTGGTCTGGCAAGTTAGTGTAAGACACACACACAGACACACACACACACACCACACACACACATTTCGAAAATATATGTATAAGATGCATGGGTGGTAGCGAGGTGTGGGGAGTAGGTGGTGGTGGGGTGGGAGAGTCATTCTGGTGGTATGTTAGAATAACTCCCCTGGAGTCAAACTGAAACACAGAGGGAATTAGTTTTTTTTTATATCCTAGTTTAACTCCCTGGGAGTTAAAATTTACAAATGAACAGTTTAACTCGCTGGGAGTTAAACCATTCGGGGAGTTAAAACTTTTCGTTACACCGGTCCCAGGACAGATCCCCAAGGGACACCAAACTGAAGTGCGCTTGCTGGAGACTTAACCCCACTCACTGAAACAGTTTGCGTGCGATCAGAGAGATATGAAGAGAACCAGGAAAGGACAGAACTAGAAAGACCAAAAGAAGTGTTGAGTCTTGAGGGGAGAATGGGGTATCAAGAGCTGTGAGGAGATTGTTTGCTATCTTCAGAAGCGCTGTCTCGGTGCTATGACCAGCCCGGTAGGCTGACTGGTTTGAGTACAAGAGATTGTTTACAGAGAGATGTTCAGACAGTTGGGCGAGAACAACTTTTTCAATCAGTTTGGAAAGAAATGGGAGATTAGAGACAGGTCTGTAGTTCTTGAGATTTTCAGGATCTAAGTTTTGCTTCTTCAGGAGAGGTCTGACAACTGCAGATTTGAACAGAGTGGGAAAACAACCTGATTGTAAAGAGTCATTGATAATGGATGTAAAGTATGGGAGGAGATCGTCAAGACAGCAGGTAAGAAGGGATGAGGGGAGAGGGTCAAGTTCACATGTTTTTGACAGTGACTTGCTTCAAGATTTTCCGGACCTCTTCTACCGACACAGAGTGGAATTCAGATCACTGAGTGCCAGAGAAGGAAGGTCAGGAACAGCAGGGGAAGGAGCAGCGTGAGAGTCCAGATTATGGCGAATAGTGGCTATTTTACTATAGAAGAAATCAGAGAAATATTGGGGGAGTTCTGTTGCAGGAATTGAGGAGGGCAGTGGTGTGGACTTTGATTTGCCAGTAGAGTATTGGTTACAGTAAACAGTTGGCAGGATGTATTACAGGCTAGGATTTTGGCGCTGTAAAAACAGCATTTGGCACTGTCCAGAATGTTGGTAACTAGCTTATTGGCAGTACGAAAAACTTGTTTATGAACATGTAGTCCAGATTTGAGCCAGCAACGCTCTGCCTGGCGCCGTTCTCGCTTAGCCTGCAGCAGCTGAGGTCCGACGGAGGCGAACCAGGGTGAGGGAGGCCGGCTGGAGATCTGGCGGCGGGTGGCTGGGGCGTGCTGATCTAGAAGACTGGACAGAAGCTGGTGGAGCTGGTCAGCTGACAGGTGTGAAGAGGCCTCCAGTCTGGCCCGAAGATCAGACTGGAAGGTGACGGTGTTGACAGCGGCGATCTTCCTGACCTCCACGTACACGGGAAGGCGTGAAGGACGTGAGAGGCGGAGCTGGGCCACAACACAGTAGTGGTCAGAGAAGTCCAGAGTGAAGTCTGGGGCTGTGGAATGCAGCACGTTGTCGTCACGCCGGCTGATGACAAGGTCAAGGTCAAGGGTGTGACCTTTCTGGTGGGTCAGAAGGTGACAGCCTGGTGCAGACCAAAATCGTCAAACAGAGCGGCGAAGCGAAGCGCGAGGGAGTCAGTGGGGACGTTGACGTGAACATTGAAGTCACCAACGATGACCGAACAGCCACTGATTGTATTGCAGTGTTCCAGGAAGGACGGGAACTCTTCAATGAAAAGAGCATCAGAGAGTTTTTGCTTCTTTTGGTTGGGAGGAGGACGGTAAATGCAGAAAAGCCGAACACGGTGCTGACGTAGGGTGACGGAAAGATGGACAAGTTCGAAGGAGGAATGCTGGAAGGGGAAGGTGGTGGTGGAGGCGAGGTGGGAGCACAGAGTCACGCACGACGAAAGCGATGCCGCCGCTGCGGGAGGAGCGAGGACAGGAGATGGTTCTATAGCCAGGAGGAACAAGGTCGACACATTTAGCCTCGTCCCCAGTTGAAAGTAACCAAGACTCCGTGACACAAAAAAATGTCAACACTGTTTTCAGTGGTAAAGTCGTTGTTCGCGGAACGTTTTTCGAGAGCAACCGACGGCACGCGATTTGAGCTGTTCAATTTTGAAGTTGAAGCCAGACTGAGACTAAGCAGCACAAGTGGCACTGAAATTAGATCCCCAAAGTTCATAGCACTTGCCTGTGGCTGATGGTGTGAAGAGGGGACGACAAGCGTGGTTGTTGACAGGAATCTTCCGCGGTTTCCCTCTACCACCTCTACGGCCTCGCACACGAGAAAGACCGACGCCAACACGCAGTCGACGCAGTCTTGAAATGTAGGGAGGGTTTAAGGGTCGAAGGTCGAACCGCCAGCAACTCATCACGGGTGTAGGTGAGAGGGCAGACAGGGGGAGGGGGGGAGGGGGGGAGTGGAGAGTGTCGACACACAAGCGCTTGCAGTGTGTGTGAGCTGAAAACACAGGACAGTGGAGGAGGTGGGGGAGGAGGGGGGGGGGGGGGGGGCAGAGCACGCGCGAAGCATGGTGGTGGAAACGTGGCTGCGTTGGGGAGCACAGAATGCCAACTAGGTTTGTCAGAAAAAAAAAAACAATCCAGTTCATTCTGAATCTAGTGGCAGTTAGGCACGAATGTCATCCAAAAGAACGCCTAGTTCATCACGAACACCCAGGTACAAGAATACACCACAAACACTGCTTCGAACCACCACAATCACTCAGACATGGAGGAAGAGAACTCTCAGCCTGCTAGGCAAAAGTCTCGCTCGCTCACACTAGTTTAGACCAACATTTCACATGTCCACCATCGAAAGAGTTGTATTTTGAAACATCTATCGCAGTTTTTTTTTTGTAGATCATTGTAGAACATTCTCATTTTCTTCAATTTCTTATTTTCATAATGGCACATATAAAGTCTACATTACTTCCCCGAAAACGATGGCGTCTAAAAGTTCCCTAATGCAATCTAGGGGATGCATGTACATGTGGTGAGTGTGAGTGTGTGTGTGTGTGTGTGTGTGTGTGTGTGTGTGGTGAGAGAGAGAGAGAGAGGGAGAGAGAGAGAGAGTGCGAGTGTGTGTGTGTGTGTGTGTGTGTGTGTGGTGTGTGTGTGGTGTGTTGTGTTGTGAGGTGTGTGTGTGTGTGTATATATGTGTGTGTGTGTGAAAGTGTGTGTGTGAGTGTGTGTATGTGTGTGTGCCCTTGTCTGTGTGTGCCCATGTGTGTGTGTGTGTGTGTGTGTGTGTGTGTGTGTGTGAGTTTATTACAGTCCCATGTAACACAGCATTCCTCCATGCTTTCCTACCCATGGAGGTTCCAGAGGATGACCTCACTGTCGTGAGAAAGTGTGGTAATGGGCTGTCCTTGTATTCACCGTCTGAATAGACAATGGCAGAGTCCATGACCCTTTGCATGCATCCTTCATGGCAGCGAACCTGGCTGCAACGGTGGTCTTCTCTCTCTCTCTCTCTCTCTCTCTCTCTCTCTCTCTCTCTCTCTCTCTCTCTCTCACAATGTTCAAGACATCACTGTGTGGGTGTGTGTGTGTGTGGGGGGGGGGGGGGGGGGGGGATTAGCATGTGTATGTAACAATAAACACTAATCTTAACGAGATATTCTACGAGTAAATTAATACCGTTATCAGCATCAGAGTAACGCTTTGATCCACAGAACACTGTACACTAACACTGACGCAAGTGACAGAAGATTCTACCGGTGTAACAATTCTGTGTATATCTTTTTCTGTCACACGGTTGCAGGTAAACGTTTCTTCAAGTGACCCCCCCCCCCCCCCTCCCCTCACCATCGGCGCTGTTTTTACCTTGTGATCTCGCTTTTTTTCAGATGGGGTTTTGAGGGGTGGGGTTGGGGGGTGGGGGGGTGGGAGGCTGCGTCCTTATCTCTCTAACGCGAGAGGGAGAATCCTCTCTCCACAAAAATATGACTCCCTTTTAAATTTTCTCTTTACTCTGAAAGTTTTCTTTGTGTGTGTGTGTGTGTGTGTGTGTGTGTGTGTGTGTGTGTGTATGTGTTTCTGTAAAAAGAACATCGAGCGGTGATGGATGAATCTTTTTTTTTATAATTTTATCTACGTACACGATCAGCCTCAATGTCCTGTGTTATATCTAACTTATCAGTTAATAGGTCACGTATTTGACCTTCACACTGTTCGCTAGATTCATTGCAAACTCTTGGATACCATAGAAAATCAAATTTTTGTTCGCTTTGATCTCCCTTATTGATCATCAGTTTTTCCTTCTAATCGTTCAAGTCTGGCAGTGAGATCAGAGTTCTTTTTGCCAGCACAGAATTCTCGTGTTCTAAAGTCCCCACCTGTTCCTCTAAGATCCTTCAAACCATTTTGCAAAGCAGCGAACTGGCTCGCTTCATCACGAAAGTGATGAAGACGGGGACGAAAGAGGCACATCTCGCCCTAAATACAAGTGGTCCAATATCACGAATAGTGGATAGACCTTAAAATGAAAGACACACACACACACACACACACACACACACACACACACACACACACACACAAGTGGTCCGGATGGCATGGTTCTATACTGGTCTTCAGGCTGTGATGTGCGACGGCTCTGACTGACACACAGGTCGCGTCCCTCTACAGCGGGGGAGAGAGAGAGAGAGAGAGGGGGGGGGGGGGGGGGGGTGCAGAGACAGAGGCAGGAACAGGGACAGAGACAGACAGAGGAACAGAGACAGAGACAGATATAGAGACAACCAGACAGACAGACACGGAGAGAGAGAGACAGAAGAGCGATTCAGCTAGTGAAAGAGGCAGACGGACATACAGACAGACCGATAGATGCTGATACAGAGAGAGAGAGAGAGAGACAGAGAGAGAGAGAGAGAGAGAGAGAGAGAGAGAAACAGACAGACAGAGTGACAGATACAGAGGGAGATAGAGAGACAGATTGGGACAGACAGAGGCAGAAGAACCTAGACACAGACAGAGAGAGAGAGAGAGAGAGAGAGAGAGAGAGAGATACAAACAGACAGACACACACAGACAGAAGACAGACAGACAGGCATGCATCTCCGAGTCATTGATGATGGTTCTAGCATTAGCGGAAGGTCAAAAAGCTCATGATAGGGTGCTCAAGACAACAGCAATGATGAAGCCGAAAAAAAAAAGACACCTCGGAAAAAAAAAAACACTGCGTCGTCTGAGAGAGAGAGAGAGAGAGAGAGAGAGAGAGAGAGAGAGAGAGAGAATGGGATGTGGAGGAGCAAGGGGATTGGATCGAGAGCAGAGGGTGAGGAGCGGGGCGGTGGAGGGGGGGGGAAGCGCGAGGGGGGAGGGGGGGGCTGAGAGTTTAGGGAATAAGACGTGAGAGGGGATGAAGGAAGGCTGCTGACTTCTTTACGCAGGGATGACTGCAGTAAATCCTCCTCTCTCTGTGACTTAGTGCCCCCCCCCCCCCCCACACACACACACGCACACATACATACATACATACACACACACACACACACACACACACACACTTACACACACACACACACACACACACACACACACACACACACACACACACACAGCACAATCGCAGATTTGTCTTGAGCGTGAAGCAGGGAGCCAGTTTTGCCTGTCTGCACTTCAAAACATGATTCATCAGGGACATAGAAGACGTCACAAGGGTCAGTCACTACAAACGGACAGACAATAAGCAGCTTCAGTCTTGTCATAGGTAAAGAAGAGGACAGATTTGAGAAGAAATGCACACACTTCTGCTCAGCTTTAACGTTGCGTCTTTTGGTTGGTTGGTTGGTTTATTTATGCATTTATTTGTTTGTTTGTTTATTTATGTATTTGTTTGTTTTCTCGGTGTCGTCTTCTTCTGTACCGCTCCAGGGGCATGGCATGCCCAGTCCGTCTTTCCCTTCCATGGGCATACCCCGGCTCGTCCCGTCGCAGGCCCAGGTCTTGTAGTTCAGAGATAGTCAATGATCAAGCCGTCATGTGGCAACCCACCAGAGGAGATACTGCATTGCTACCGAGTCACATAGTGGTGTTCAGCACCGCCTGCTCTGGTCCAAAATACGCAGAGTACAACCTGCCAAACCCCTTATAGACAACAGCAATTTGTTTCGTCGCGGTCGCGGCACGCCCAGCAACGCAGCCCCCCCCCCCCCCGCCCCCCCCCCCCCCCCCCCCCCCCCCCCCCCCCCCCCCCCCCCTTTTACACGCTTCCTTCTAAGGCTCCACCACCTCCGTCCATTCTCCTTGAGCTTTGATTAATATTGGCTTAGACTCCTTAGCTACCGAACTCTGCAGAAATCAGATCAAGATGGGAAGGTTTGACGGTGAGTACCCGTACTCTGTGTGGATCTTGAATGTGCTCTTGTTTTGTCTGAGTGAAGTGATCCCATGTGGAAGGAGACAAGACAGTGGTGCGTGGCCCGTCTGATCTGTGTGCCCCATCCCCTCCCAGGGCAAATATGGTCTGTCATGGATGATGTCATCATCATCATTATCATCATCATCATCATCATCATCATCATCATCATCATCATCATCATCATTTCGTTTTGTTTATTGTTTATTTTTAAGAATACTCGCACCCCCACTCTGCTCCATCAAGTGCATATATCAAACTAAAAAAACAAGTAATCAACAACAATGAACAATCACAAATGCATTTTTCAACCAAACGCTCGCATCCCAATACACCACAACACATACAAGCCCTCTCACTCTTACTCTCCAGCCATCCATTCTTCCCGAACAAAAAACGGTCACGAAATAATAAGTAATTACAGACATCAAAGCAATACTCGCAAACAATACTCAAAACAGTGTGTCCGACCTTAACATCCTAATACTCGCATACAGTACTCCCAAACAAAACAAGCACACGTTTTGCTAATCAATTAAAGGGGCGCGATTTTTTTTTTTCACGTTTGATTTGAAAGAATGCGGCGAGGCAGAATACCGAAATTAATGTGGAAGTTGATTCCAAACGAAGAGGATATAATAGACAAAGGACAACCAGCCAGACGTTTTAGTAAGAATATAAGAATTCGTTGGTATCAGGAAAAGACGAGAATGAGAAGAAGAGCGAAAGAAGAGGCGAGTGTTATGATTTTGGACCTTCTGAATTTTACTGAGTAGAAAGCTAAGGGAGCTAACCAAAAGAGCGCTACGGTAATCAAGACAAGGGAGAACAAGCGCGCGGACAGGAGTTTGAGTGACATCCTTGGATGGGGGGTAACAGAACGAGGCGGTGTGTTAAAATTCAAGAAAACAAACGGTTTGGTCATGAGTCACATCGAGACTGTAAGCTGAAGAAGAAACGTAACTGACGAGCCTGTGAATTCAACAGATGATGGAAGAGACGAGTGAGTCGAACACTTTGTGAAGATCAATATTATCTCAGTTTGTCATCGTTCAGTTTTAGCTCATTGCCTGTCATCCAGTTTTGAAGGTCAGATGCAGAGGACTGCGTATTTTTGTTTGGAACTTACCACGCTGCAATACTGTTTCATTGACGAGGGATGTCAGGAGTGAAAAAGAAACTTACCAAAACCATTCAAAATGCACATACTCAAGGCAGCACATGAAACAGATAGAAAACAGCTTCGACACTGCTCTCAATGTACATCACATTCTTGCACGGAATAAGGGTTAAATGTGGTAGATTTGAACCAAGAGTAACGCTCTACTCTTGGTCAGGCGCAGGAGAGAGAGAGAGAGAGAGAGAGAGAGAGAGAGAGAGAGAGAGAGAGAGAGAATGTGTGTGTGTGTGTGTGTCCGTGTCTGCTTTGTCAGTGTCTGTGTCTGTGTGCGTGTTCTGCATGGACTGGAACCACTACAGAGTGTATGCCAAAGCTGAGAAGAGCACCAGACGACTGGATGGAACATGTCATCACACTCTCTAACTCTCTTTCTCAAAATGAACCATGAAGATTACGTCATGCGCGCATTGGTCCTTGATGACAATACATAAAGAGCAAAGATCAGATTATAGCTGTCACAAGTGCTTATTTGATCATTTTTCATGACATTTGCTACTAAAGATTAAGAGAGAGAGAGACAGAGAGAGAGAGAGACAGAGATACAGAGAAAAGAAGAGAGAAAGTTTTCTTTTTTTATTTACAAGGACAGATGTGCATTGGTGTGATTTTTACTTGAGATGCTCATCCTGAGTAGGGTCAACAATATAAAATAACGTATATGCATGTACAAGCGATCAAAAAGAAATCTGAACTGAAAATGAAAAGAGAGAGAGAGAGAGAGAGAGAGAGAGAGAGAGAGAGAGAGTATTGCTTCATTCACGAGTACAGCTGAACATTTGAGCGCTTCTACACATTACAATCCTCACCCTGAGTGGGGTGAACGATATGATATCACGCAGTACACGTAGAAGCATCCGAGGAAGAACTTTGACCCGAGAGAGAGAGAGAGAGAGAGAGAGAGAGAGAGAGTTGAACTTTCAAGGCAAGTGAAACTGGTTAAACTGGGACAGGAAAGGAACACACATGCTCTGGCAAACTGACAGACGTTATGAACCAACCGACCTACAACTCGAACCTTATCTTCTCTCCCTCCCCCTTACTCCGTTCCGCTGCTTTCTCCCAATGCTCTCATGTGTGTCTATGAGTGCCGTGTAATCCCCCCCCCCCCCCCCCACACACACACACACACACACTCTTCGCGGACACTTCCTCATCTACCTCTCTCTCCTCACCTCTCGTCTTGTCAGTGCAAAAGCCTGCAGTGTGGAAAACACAGTTCTTCCATCGACATCAGAGGTCTGTCTGGACACTGCCTTGATGCATGGTTCCAGAAGTCCCAGAGCCCAGACACCACGGAGATCGGAGATGGCGTCACAGACTATCTGGGGTTTCATGAAGGCACGTAGCCCTGATGGAGGAGTGGGTGGATAGAATGATGGACAGAGACAGGCATGGAGGCTTGAATGATAATACAGTATACTCCAATGGGAATGTTCGTTTTTCTTTTTGTTTTTTAATGTCCTTTGTCAATATTTGTCAGAGATATAAGATACAAAGCTGGGACTCAAACGAAATAGGTACATAATAGCTAGGTGAAAAAGAGCAAGAGAGAGAGAGAGAGAGAGAGAGAGAGAGAGAAAGGAGCGATGGAGAGAGACAGACAGACAGGCAGACTGACAGAGACAGACAGTCAAAGACAAAAGACGGAGACAGAGACACCTGCAGAGAGAGAGAGAGAGAGAGAAAGAGAGAGGGAGGAGAGAGAAAGAGAGAGTGCATGCGGGAAGGAGATGTGCAGAAGAAGAGGGGAGGGGTAGGGGGGGGCAAGGGCAGAGGGGAAGGGGCCGGGAGTTTAGTAAGAAGATTTGAGAGGGGATGCGGGGAGGTTGCTGACTTCATAAAGCAGGGATGACTGTAGCGAAATTTGTAGAGAGAGGTGCTCGAGGTACATACACACACGCGCGCGCGCGCACGCGCGCGCGCGCACATACATACATACACGCACGCACGCACGCACGCACGCACGCACACACACACACACACACACACACACACACACACACACACACACGAACGAACGCACGCACGCACGACGCACGCACCAGCACACACACACACACACACACACACACACACACACACACACACACACACACACACACACACACACACACACACACACACACACGCGCGTGCGCGCGTATCAATCCATAGCTGCATATTCACACGCACACACACACACACACACACACACACACACACACACACACACACACACACACACACACATATTACCATCATCATCATTGTCATCATCACCACCACCACTACCACCACCACCACTACTATCATTAGTATCATCATCATCGTCATGATCATCAGCGTCATCACACTAACTCGTATATTCTGCACTGAAGGTAAGGCGACAGGTTCCGCTGCGAGATGCGATTCGTTCCAACTGCTGGTTAGACTGACATGTCTGTGAGTCTTGTAGATGTGAGCCTGCTACACCCTGCTTGCATATGGCACGGTGAATTCAATCAGGATTAAATGTGTTGATAAACCTGGCTGGAGTACATCACCTACTCTCATACCACCTGCTGATGATCTCCAGATGGCTTTCTAGTTACAAAGATTCTGAGGTGCACTCCTAATCAACCATTCCATCTAGCAGATCCCAGCTCCATGCTCTTGAAGTACCAGCTGTTCTAGACGCTCATTTGTCGACTTCAGCCGTGTAAAATGTCGAAGCTGGGGCTTCCTGTGACACAAAGGTTTCTGTCCATGTGATCTATGTCTTACCAGTGCGGGCTTGTTCTACCTATTCCTGTGATCAATAATAGCCTAGTATCAACAGATTTCGGACAGTCCATCTGTCTGTCTCTGTGATCAGTGTCATGCTAGTGCTGAGTGATTCTACGGCCATGTCCGCCTAGTGTTGACCCAATTCTATTTTCTATCTGTCTGGCAGAGTGATCTATGTCAGCCAAGTGTTGACCAATTCTATCTTGTATCTGTCTGGCAGTGTGATCTGTGTCAGCTTAGGGTTGACCAATTCTGTTTTCTATCTGTCTGGCAGTGCGATCTGTGTCAGCCTAGTGTTGACCAATTCTATTTTCTGTCTGGCAGTGTGATCTATGTCAGCCTAATGTTGACCAATTCTATGTTCTATCTGTCTGGCAGTGTTATCTATGTCAGCCCAGTGTTGACCAATTCTATGTTCTGTCTGGCAGTGTGATCTATGTCAGCCTAGTGTTGACCATTCTATGTTCTGTCTGTCTGGCAGTGCGATCTATGTCAGCCTAGTGTTGACCAATTCTGCTTTCTATCTGTCTGGTAGTGTGATCTATGTTAGCCTAGTGTTGACCAATTCTGTTTTCTATCTGTCTGGTAGTGTGATCTATGTTAGCCTAGTGTTGACCAATTCTATTTTCTATCTGTCTGGCAGTGTTATCTATGTCAGCCTAGTGTTGACCAATTCTATTTTCTATCTGTCTGGCAGTGTGATCTATGTCAGCCTACGTAGTGTTGACCAATTCTATTTTCTGTGTGGCAGTGTGATCTATGTCAGTCTAGTGTTGACCAATTCTATTTTCTGTCTGGCAGTGTGATCTATGTCAGCCTAGTGTTGACCAATTTTATGTTCTATCTGTCTGGCAGTGTGATCTATGTCAGCTTAATGTTGACTGGGGTAAAGAGATAGTGAGCTGAGTACAGGTACACAGGTTTCCTTTTTCTGTCTACACATGTGATCCACGTCAGCCCAGCAGTGACTGAGTCTGTCTGTCTGTCTGTCTGTCTGTCTGGTCTGTCTGTCTGTCTGTCTGTCTGTCTGTCTGTTCCATGTTAGCTCAGAGCTGGCTTGTAAAAAGATGACAGTGAGCTGACTATGGGCACACAGCTTTCGTTCGCTTTTCTGTTCATGTGATCCACATCAGCTTTATGTTGACTGATTCTATCTGTCTGTCTGTCTGTCTGTCGGTGTGATCCATGTCAGCCCAGTGTTGACTGATTCTATATGACTGCCTGTCTGTGTATCCATGTCAGCCCAGTGTTGATTGATTCTATATGTCTGTCTGTCTGTGTGATCCATGTCAGCCCAGTGTTGATTGATTCTATCTGTCTGTCTGTCTGTCTATCTCTCTATAGGTGTGATCCATGTCAGCCCTGTTTTGACTGATTCGTTTTGTCTGTCTGTCTATGTGATCCATGTCAGCCCAGTGTTGACCACTGTAAAAAGACAGAGAGCTGACTACGGGCACACAGTCTTCCTTTGCCTGTTTGTATTATTATGTGAATTGATCAGCTCAGTGCTGACAGATTCTGCCTGTCCTGTGTCATCCATGTGAGACCAGTGCTGACAGATTCTGCCTGTTCTGTGTCATCCATGTGACACCAGTGCTGACAGATTCTGCCTGTCCTGTGTCATCCATGTGACACCAGTGCTGACAGATTCTGCCTGTCCTGTGTCATCCATGTGACACCAGTGCTGACAGATTCTGCCTGTCCTGTGTCATCCATGTGACCCCAGTGTGGACGAACGCTGCTTTCCCTACTGTGTGACACATGTCAGTCCACTGTTGAGAGCTCTAACAGAACAACAATGAGCTGACATCGGACACACGGCTTTCATCTAATGATATCACTATACTGACGTTTATCTCTTTGTCGTATATCTAAGCAGGCCCAAGCTATGGCCGCAGAAGCGTTTCAAACATTTAGAGCAGACGCCACAAAAGCCTTAGAGCTGTCTCATCTGATGTGATCTTTGAATTTCTGAGGAAGATTAACATTTTTCTTCTCATCTAAGGTTTTGCAGAAGAAAGATTTTGTTTTGCTTTGTTTTAATTTTCCGCTGTTTTCTAGGTGTATTTAAGGGGGTTGTGTGAATGACGGTTGTTTACGTCAAAAGACTTGCGAGTGGACATCAACGCAGTAACAGCCCTGGTATGACCCTTTACGGTCGGCTGGGCAACATTTACCTTATCTATGGCGTAGAAGCAACCACAAAAATTACAATGATATAATTCAAGTGGTTTTTTTCACAGCTAACGTCCACCATTCAATGGTTAGTTTTCAGGTTCCGATGAGATTACATGCTGAACCCAGATTATAAAAAGGTAATGCAGAGCGTATAGACATCATCCATGCATTTGCACCTCCACCATGATGCTCACAAGACAGAGTGAGAGAGAGAGAGACAGAGAGGGAGAGAGACAGAGACAGAGAGGGAGAAAGAGAGAGAGAGAGAGAGAGAGAGAGAGAGGGGGGGGGTGTCAGGTTGATTAGGGAGCAAGATCTAAAAAGGAATTAATTGAGGAATTAATAAGGTAAGAGGTTTTATGATCGGTATTCTACCTATAGAATTACATGTGTTCGAGTCCAAACAAAAATTTTTTCTAAGTATTTCATATTTGAATAGTTTCATAAATCGTTTTGTAAATTTATTTCCTGTATTTTATTTTGGTGGATTCCATTCCATAGGAGGTGATCAATATAACATTTCTTTTTTTTTCTGCTACCTAGTCATGTTTGCACATCTCCCCCTCCTCCCACATGATTCACGTATACACATTGGAACATTCCTGGAAACCCTTCCTGGAAACCAAAAGCTTTTAATGCCCGACATACAAAGTCCCAGCTAGCTGCCCAAGAGTTGGAGTTGCTGCTGGAGCATGACGTCACCGGAGTGGCTGTCAAAGTTGAGCTGCGTTGAACAGTGCTGTCGACTCGCCGATCATGATTTACACTTTTCAAGCATCTGTCAGCCACCTCCAAATCAGATCGACGCCAGCAAGTTGCCCATTTTTTAATTCACTTGTAAACTTGTAAACAGGGGGTTTTCCAAATAAAGGACACCAATGATAATAATGATGATGATGATGATAATAATAATGATGATGATGATGATAATAATAATAATAATGATAATAATGATTATGATAGTAATAATAATAATGATAGAAATGAAAATAATGATAATGATAATAATGATGATATAAAAATCAGTAACACAAAGATTGAGGGAACAGGCTCGCTTTCCTACACGGCACAATTTAACAACTTTATTAAAGTTGAATTTTCAGGAAGTCTAATACAAATAAATGCTTCTAAACTATCAAACGTTTGCTTCAACTTTGACTGACAGCTTAAATGTACTTCTTTACCATAGCTCAAGCTCTACTCTACATCCCATCCTCGGGTATAAGGCCCGTGAAACAAGAAGTCCATTTTGCCTCTATTTGTTCCATACAGCGTGCATCATGGACAGACAGGACGTCTTCTGACGACTTGACCCCGAATTACAGACATAGGTCTGGCAGTAGTATACCCCCTGGAGGAAAAAATGGAATTGCCCACATCTTTATCCCTGAACCACATAACGTTACTGAAAAAAATGTGTCTCCTTAGATGTAGAAGTAATCGTTTTCCAGCATGCGTTATGTGGTCAAGAAAATTAACATCTAAATAAGGGGAAAACGTCACAAAAATGAGAGATAAAGGAGGGAGAAAGGCATACAAAATCTCACTTTATATCTTTTGAATTGATGATGGCAGGTTTGTGACTAACCTTACGATATCCCTTCCCCAAACGCACACACATGATTGCCTGAATACACGTGCCACTGAAAAAAAAAAAAAAACCAAGTGGAGGCATGCTCAATGGACGGATCGAAGCTGAATTCATTTTGCCAAAGACAACAAACAAAACACATCAATACAGAAAGGCATTAGTGCTGGATTTTTGCATCCGAGTTTTGCCAATTTTACACTATGCTGCGTTTACCTTCTGATTGGTTGCGTCAACATGGTTGAAACAGATGACACTGAAGGGACGATCACAGGACAGAAAGCCGTGGACTCCATCTTGTCAACAAAGTGACAAATATTAGGAATGTGAAAACAAAGACATCAGTGCTCGATCTAGTATTCGGCCGCACTTTCGAAAGTACCATCTGCTACCGAATGAATGTTGTGATTGGTCCGAGGTATTGTGTGTGTCTGTGTGATCCTTTTTAGCCTAATGTAGACCGATTCTCTCCGTGTGATCTGTGTTCACTCAGGGGGAACTGATTCTGTCTGTCTGTGGGATCCATGCAAGTCCAGTGGGGATCGAATCTGCCTGTGTGACCCATATCAGAAAGAACAAACAAATTGAAACACACACGCACGCACGCACGCGCACACACACACACAGCTGATTCTATCTGTCTGTCTGCCTGTCTATCTGTCTGTCTGAAGTTGAACGGGAGACAATGCAGGATAAAATGATAATGATAATAAAAAATAAGAATACAATAATGAAGATGATGACGATGATGATAATGATGACGATCATCATCATCATCATCATACTCACGATGATCATAATGATGAGTATATTTCAATCATATTAACATTTATACTAACAAGGCTTGAATGTGTTTTTAAAAAAGAAAGGAGAAAAGCAAATAATAAAAACACCTTTCAAGCTTGGGAAAGCTTCGTGACAGCCAAAATGTCATAACCCAAATGCAATTGGGAAAATAGCAAAATTATAACAAAGCAATCACAAGTATTACAAGAACTAACCAAATTCTATTGATCACTATACCCTCAATCAGCAGAGGAGAGAGAGAAATATGAAGAAAAGACTACACGATTTCATTAGAGATGAAATATTTACGCGCCTAGAAGAGGAGGGGGGTGTTGAAGGACAACGAGGAAAGAAGAAACGGCATTAACTTTATATTACATGTTAAAGAGGTCTGCACCAGGTTATTACGGCCTAACCGTACAATTCATGAAGTTTTTTTTTTATCTGCAGGCATATAAACACAGTCGTAACGGAATCGTTCAACGAATCATGTAGAGAAAGTGAAATGTCGAAAGTCAGAAATAGGGGATTTTCACCTAATCTCACAAGGGTAATGATCTTGTAAGAGAAAAGGTAACTGGAGACCAGATGCACTAACCAACACGGATTATAACATTTTACCAAAGCCATTACCATTAGGATGAAGTAAAGTATTGCTAAATTAGTAACTCAACACCAAGCAGGGCATTTGAAGGGACTAAATATATCAACAGTCATTCGAACTGAAAGTGATGTTATCAATTATGTAAATGTAACCAACAAGTGCGGTTAAGTATTTGCACTATATTGTCATAAAGTGTTCGACGCTATTTCTAAAGCATTTATGTTACAGACATTTGGCATATTTGGGTTGGGAAACCAGTTCAAAAATGTGTGTCAGAACATCGAACACTGTCAGCAACAGAAATCATGGAGGCTGTATCTCGGAATCATCCCCAGTATATTCTGGAATCAGACGGGGGTGTTCCTTCTCACCTCTGGATTTCATTGTGGCAGTTGAAGTTCTCACAATAAAGATTGCAGCTAGTGACATTTCAAATTTGCATTTCCCCCTTCTAGCGCTAAAACGGAAAATAAAACAGCAGACGACTCAACATCGGTTCTAAAAAGCAGGGATGATAGGATATAAGAACGTGACATATGCATAGATTCTCAGTCCTGCCTGGTCTGAAATTGAATACACAAAAAAGCATTGAGAATGGGAATGCAGAAGCAGGAAAGCAATCTGCCATTTATGTTGACAGTAGAAATTAAAAAGAAATTAGGGAAAAACTGTAAAATAACCAAGCTACAATAAGCGTTGAAGAAAAATGGTAAAGGAGAATTGAACCAAAGAAATGAAATTAATCAAAAAAAAAAAAAAAAAAATATATATATATATATATATATATATATATATATATATATATATATATATGATGATGATGATGATGATGATGACGACGAGTAAGAAACTGATATAAAGATCTGAAGAGAATTAGGAATTTATGGTAAATGCTTATAATAAAATGCTTATGTTGAGTCAGTTTGTATTTGTAATGTAGTCCATCGGTCTACCTGAGGTTCCGACAACAATAAACAGACCCAGATATCGATATATATTGCAAAAGAAGAGTTCTAATGAAAAGAGCGTTTGCAAAGATGAAAATGAAAACAACGGAAGCCGTTATTAGCCAAGGAGGAGTCGAGATGGTCAATATCTTTAGGATGTAAGAAAGCTTTTATTTACAGTGGACTGGTAGATTATTTACGGCAGCAAATGATAATTGGAACTGTATTTCCAAATGGCATCTTAAAAAGCTAGTAAGCAACAATGAGTGCCTTTGACATAAACTGTACATCAAACATGCTAACATTTGTCGAATTAACACCCCATTTGGCAAGAGATTTTGTATACGCATTAAACCACAAAAGGCTGGCTAAAGAAACTCATTTATCTCGAAAAAAAAAAAAAATTTCATAAACAGCTGCTTTGCAACACATCACTGAATAAATGTACTTTCATCCTTGGAAACCAGTAGAAACTGAAGGAATCAAAGACAGTATCAAAGAAAAGGAACACAGAATGGTGAGCAGTGAGGAAGTTTGAAGACGGCATTACACAATACAGCAAAGGTACTATTTGAGTATAACGCCCTAGTAAATTCAATACCTGCGTCTGGTAAAAAAAAAAAACAACCTGGATCTGTGAAAACCCATTGCCAGAAGAATGGATACAGGAAGAGTTTGATTTAGAAGGGTTATTGTTCAAAACCGAGAAATGAGATTGTGGGGGTTGCAGTTGAAACTGCTCATGACAGACACCCAACAATATTTTGTTACATAAAATAAAATGAAAATTGGATGCCACAAAGTTTGTAGACATAAAGTGGATTATTTAGAACACGTCTTTCACAACTGTCGACCAGTCAAAGCACTCTGGAATGAAATCGAATGCTGTTTTCATGGTCAGACAGGTGTCCGTACGAATTTGGACATGTATTACATCTTATTTAAGTTAAGAAAGACGCTTGAGAAAACGATAACCAAATACAAAGTAGAGTAAATCACATCGTCCTAATACGGAAAATGTGTATTAGTATGAAAAAAGAAGAAAGCAAACGTAAATGCACCAGTACCCATAATATCCAGCCGCAAATGTAGCGTACAGTACTGGAGACTGAACGATTTCTCATACACTGTTTTTGATTGACACAGAAAGAATAACGTCAACGGGTAACTATGAACCTGAAAAAACACTAAAACGATAGTGAGCATCCTCTCTCTCTCTCTCTCTCTCTCTCTCTCTCTCTCTCTCTCTCTCTCTCTCTCTCTCTCTCTCCTTGTTTTTGTTTATACTTCCTTGAATATCGTGCACGCCGGATGGTTCACCTATAAGTCTGTCCATTGTTTCTCAGTTTGTGTTATTTGCGAAATAATCAATGATTTTGTAACTTGAGAATTAGTCGACCGTAAAGTGATTTAGTCTCATTGCCGATATGAAATGTTTGCTTTGAATGTTACCTCTCTCTCTCTCTCTCTCTCTCTCTCTCTCTCTCTCTCTCTCTCTCCTCTCTCTCTCTCTCTCTCTCTCTCTCTCACACACACACACACACACCACACACACTTTCGCATGTACGCATATACGCGCATATGCGCGTGCACGCACACACACGCGCGCGCGCGCGCGCACACACACACACACTCACACACACACACACACACACACACACACAACACACACACACACACACACACACACACACACACACACACACACACACACACACACACACACACACACACACACACACACACACACACACACACACACACACACACACACACACACACACACACACACACACACAACACACACACACACACACGCACACACACATGCATACACTCATACACAGAAAGATGATGTTGATGTTGATGATGATGATAATAATAACAATTACAATAATGATGATGATGATGATGATGATAATAAACCAATTGATAATAGTAATGATAAGAATAATTATAGTAGTAGTAATGAACATGATATTAATGAATATGACGATAATAATAATGATAATAACAATAAAATCATAATAATGATAATAATAATAATAATAATGATAACTAGTACGTGGATAAAAAGAAAATAATGATTAATGAGCAAAAAGCTAACAATGCTACTGAAACAGAAAACAAACAAACAAACAAATACGAAAAAAGCGAAAAAACAAACAACTTAAAACACAAAAGAACACAGAACACAAAAAGGAAAGAAAACTATATGTATGTTTCGTCGATCTAAGGAGGGCGTATGACTCGGTTCAACATGTAATGTTATTGACAGTCCTGGTCAAAAGCTGGCACATCATGTACATTTACCAAAGCAGTAATGGCGATGAACGAGTCTTCAAAAACACGCGTACGGGTGCAGAACGACTTCACGGACTATTTCGATTGCCCACAAGGTTTGAGACAGGGATGCGTTGCAAGACCAACATTTTTTCTCCGTAGTCATCACTCAGTTATCAGAACAATTGTCGGTAGAAGGAAAGCATGGTGTACAACTTTGTCCCGGTCTTGTTGACCTTTTCATTCTGATGATGTTTGCAGATGATCTTGCACTACTGTCAAGTTCGCCATCTGGCTTACAGAACCAGATTAATTGTTTAGTTAAGACCTGTTCAGATCTCAAACTTGAAATCAATTCTGACAAAACGAAAGTGATGGTTTTTAGGAAGGGTAGATGCCTTGGGAGACAAGAGAAATGGTATGTTGGAACAGAACAACTCGGAAGTCGTTAACAGTTATATAGATCTTGGCTTTACTTTCACAACAACTATGAGCAGAGAAACGCTTAGCGATCAAAGGCAAACGAGTAACAACCGCCATTATCCGATCTCTGAAACGAATCGATAGCATGACGAGAGAAACGTTTTTCAAACTGTTCGACACAGTGGTTCAGCCGACTCTTCTATACGCTTCAGAAGTCTGGGGACCGTTGCAGGACAGTAATCGGGTAGAAAAGGTCCATTTGTATGCCTGCAAAAAGTTGTTGAAAGTGCCTGTGCGCACACCATCACTCATGGTCTACGGTGAACTAGGATGGTGCCCCCTTCAAGTGAACTGTTGTATCAGAACTGTGAAAAACTGGCTACGTATCATAAAGCAAGCTTACGACCTTCTAAATAGTCAAGGGAAAATTAACTGGGTCAAAAAACTAGAATACTGTTACTGACATTGGGTTTCACTTTCGTTTGACTTAACTAAACCGTGAAAATGATTTAATGTTTCTGTCTGTTTTTAAAACAAAGAATTACAGACGTAGCAAAACAAGTGGTTTGCAAACATAAGCGAACAGTAGACGTTTCATCTTGTATACATCATTCAAAACCGTGCTTGTACCAGAAATTATTTTTCTGAAGTTAAGCTAAAATGCTTCCGAGAATCCTTGACGAGGTTCAGATTAGGGGGGTGAGCGACATAAACTCTCACAGAAATCGTTTCATGCGGGATACTTCTGCGGGAATGAATGACTGTCCCTTCTGTGCAGATGAACTAGAGGATGAAAAACATGTTTTGTTTGAGTGTCCTCAGTTAAACAATATTCGCCCAAATGTTTTCAAAACTATTCCGCCTCATTTCGAAAACCAGTATCTGATAAAATTTTGACATGTGAAAATGCTAACGCTACTCGTCCGCTTGCTTGGTTTTCGTACAAATGTTTTGAAATAATATAAAAAGAGCCAATTGCTAAAGGTTTCATAGTGATGTGCTAAAAGAAACATCTCCAGAAGTTATTAGATGAATATAGACGCATGGAAATTAAAAAAAAAAAGTTTTTGTCACGCCCCCACTTATACCTGTAAGAATGTTGTCAGAGTATTGCTTTCAGTATGATTTCTTCCCTCTTGAAATGATTTGTAACGTCAATCACCCTGCGACAGAGGCCATCGTGTCATAAGTCATTAAATGTTCCAGTTCGAGTTCTCTCTCTCTCTCCCTTTCTCTCTCTCTCTCTCTCTCTCTCTCTCTCTCTCTCTCTCTCTCTCTCTCTCTCTCTCTCTCTCTCTCTCTCTCTCTCGACGAGCGGCTGCAAGTTTAAGTTCACTTCTCATCACTAGTTGTAAAGTGACATGCGGATGCAAAAGCCGTTCTACCATCGTGGGTATTCAGCACGTGAGAGAAATAAATCAAATGCTAGGTACATGACGAGGTTTCTACACAAACACTGATAACTCATTTCTGTCCAACAACTATAAATCAAGCGAGCGAAATATCTGGCTGTCAAATCTGCACGAGTGCAAGCGCGTGCACACAAACGGATCCATGCGCAGACGCACACGCGCTCACATGTCCCACTGCCTTCCTACCCACCGTCTGTATTAATTGTAGCACCTACAGTAAAATCCGTTTCATATCATGTTTTCTGCGATACCTGACCCTGTCTTCATTTTCACAATCCCTCACGCAGAATTTGGAACTGACAATAACCTATGTCAAGCGTAACCATCTCAACATTCTCCCAAGCAAAATCAGCTCAACACTTACTTCTGCGTTTTAGCAAAGTCTTTATTGGGGAGTTCACTCCCAGTTGATGTTCACAAACCACATGGTCCAACCTGATCCATTCCTTCCCAGTTGGCCTGTCACTTCAACATAACTTGTAAAAGGTGACATGTTGGTGGAAAGAATAATATCAGATCCGTTGGAACCAGTTAGTTTTCATATTGTATACTAATTATGGTTGAGGATCATTAGAGAGATTTAACCTGACTAGGGAAGGGATAGTACGACACATCGCAATGCCACGCAACACAACGCAATGCGACGTATTACGACACGACACAACACGAAACGACAAAAATGCAACAACACACAAATCAAAACAAACCTAACGGCATGACTTAGTTCAACACTACATCACACACTTTTAAGTAAACTCTGTCTCTGTCTCTGTCTCTCTCTCTCTCTGTCACTCTGTCTCTCCTCTGTCTCTCTCTCTCTCTCTCTCTCACTCTCTCTCTCTCTCTCTCTCTCTCTCTCTCTCTCTCTCTCTCTCTCCCAGCAAAAACACATATGCTATAAATCAGTATTTTATCTCTCTCCCATTGAGAGACAGTTCAGACGTGTGTTAGTCTGATCAGAGGGTTTATACACTGTAACATTGAAACGTGACGTAGACAATAGCTGCATCAGACGTTCATCAAACGTGGTTTTTAAGTGGAGACAGATTCATTGTCTATGTATGTGTCTATAAACATTTGATGGCCAATAAATGAGACAACAGATAAGTCATTTTTCGCCATGAAATAAGATATTGATCAACTCGAGCACAACAACTGAATCGACTACAGCCCCCTTCAGGGTTTAAGTCTTCTTAGTATGCACAGTAGTGGAAGCCACGAGTGGAATTTAAGTGGGCAGTATTATGGAAGTAAGCAGTGCAATGGAAGTGAGCAGTATGACAGAAGTCAGCAGTATGGTGGACAATCCAGACGACCATAAACGGGATGTTTGGATGGAGATGTTCGAACCCTTTTGGAAAGATAGCCGACATGATCCTAGATATAAGTTTTCCAACTGTGCTTGTGTTTGGAATCTTGGGGAAACTTCATGATCATTCTGATCTTTAATCGTCTTCCTCCATCCACTTCTAGTGTTTTCTTCCAGGTTCTGGCCTGCTCTGACCAGCTGATGTTGATTCAAGGTCCTTTACGTGGAGTGCTTGGGACAACCTTTCATGTAGAATACCTAGAGGACCAGGCGTCCTGGCTGTGCAAGATCTACTTTATGATGAGGTACACGGTTGGACCCGTGTCTTCGTGGATGCTGGTGGCACTCACCATGCTCAGAGCAGCTTCTGTCCTGTGGCCACTTCGCGTCAATGCTGTGTGGACAATGGGAATGTCTCGAGCTTCTGTCGGTATAGTGATTGTCGTGATCATTCTGATCAATTGTCATTTTCTCGTTGGAGCTGATATAGAAGACGAGATGTGTTTCCCTGTTCTGTCTTCGTCAGGGATGCACGACTGGTTTTTCTCCATGATATGGCCTTGGATAGACCTGATTCAATATTGTTTGTTACCTTCCCTATTGTTGGTAGTCAGCAACAGTGTTCTTCTCTGGACGCTGTCCACATCTGCGAGAACAGATACGCGTCTTTCTGTACAACAAGCCACTCTCGATTCCAGACAACAGAAAGTGTCTTCATTGACTGTCACCTTGATTTCTACCAGTATTTCGTTTTCCTCTTGACAATGCCAACCATAGTTAACATGATCATGGCACCGTATGCTGTTATTGACGATCCGATTTTCCAAGGAAAGTATATCCTATTTGATCATGTCAGTACGGTGATGTGGTACGGTAATAGTGCCGTCAACTTCTATCTGTATTGTTTGACTGGCACCAAGTTCCGAAAGGATTTTGGGAAAATGATATCGCAGTTTTGCAGTCTTTTCAAGAAGACGAAGGAGTCGGTTACCAGCACAGACTGACCATGTCAGTGACAACGATGTAAGTTTGTAGTTCTGCAGTGAATAATGTAGTGTTGTAGTTTTGCAGGGTTTTTTTTTTTTAACTGTAAAGAGTGTGGTGATAGCGGCCACTGTGAGTGATTTTAAGCAGACCGTTCATTGCTTAATGATGAGAGTACGACTTTCAGGGAACTCTCTGAAATCTTGCTATGAATACTTTAAAGGTTACGAATATACAAATAACTTTCTTCAAAGTTGGCTACTGTAGCTCGCATGTACATAAACTGCTCATGGTATGACTGATTTACTGATTGATTGATTAAGTGTTGGACCGACTGACTGAAAGAGTGAAAGAAGGAATGAACAACCAAGGAAGCTCGGATGAGCCGAAGGAGAGTAAAAAGGGATGAATAAAGAAATCTGTCAATAATATAACAACAACAACAGTGACACCAACAGGTACTACTACGGCTACTACTGCTACTGCTGCTGCTGCTGCTGCTACTAGTGCTAGTAGTAGTACTACTACTACTGCTACAACTCCTACATATACTACTACTGCCACTATCACTGCTACTGCTACTACTACTACCACTACTTCTGTTCCACCTCCTCCTCCTCCTACTACCACTACCATCACTACTACTACTACTATATTACTACTACTACTACAGAATTTCAGCTTGATATGCAATGTAATCCTTTGTCTTATTCGTGGAGTCCAGCTAAGACACCTAGAAATATGACAGATGTTAGCTGCTAGCAATCTTCTCTCCCGATTCTTAGCCACAAGGGATACTCTGGCGACCGGCTTCATAACAGTATTAGTAAAAATAGCAATAACAAAAATAACAATAATGGTGAAGATGATATAAGTATAATATGATTAATGATGGTAGTAATAATCATAGAAATAACATCATCAACAACAATAATGATGATATCAATAATAATAATAATGATAATAATAAATGATGATGATGATGATAGTAATGATAATAGTAACAATAACAGAAATAATCCACATGGCGCATATTTATAGAAGAAAAAAAAAATACTTACCGCACGTTGATACTCCATTGACACTTTAATTCGTGCACAAAGTAACAACTAACTTCCGATAGAACTTACTGTGCACACACGCACACACACACACACACACACACACACACACACACACACACACACACACACACACACACGGGGCGCACACGCACGCACGCACGCACGCACGCGCACGCACGCACGCACACACACACACACACACACACACACACACACACACACACACACACACACACACACACACACAGACCACACACATACAGAGTTGGTATGGAAATCTTGATTGGAAGCTTGCTTGATGCATTTTCAGATGTGTTGTGACCTTAAGCGAGGTGGACGGATTTAGCCAAGAAGGAGGCAGTGCGGTAAAAGCCCTTGGGGCAGCAAGACTTTAGGAATGCTCACCAAACGTGTTCAGATCGCGCTTTGGGGCGTTGGAAGGTTTCTGACTGGAGATGCAGAGAGCACGTGATGACTGGTATGCACAGAGAATCGATGACAGTTATAGTGGAAGAGAACCATCAAAAACACAGAGGACGACAGCAGTCAGCCTGTGCTGGTGTTGACATTTTGACAGGCAGCCAGTTAAGTTCTTTAAACAGTGGGTGCGATTTGAGCTTGATTTTTTTTTTTTCCATTTGGGATGAAACGCATTGTGCTGCTTGAACTTGCTGAAGCTGAGAAACAGACATCTGCAGCCGTACCGTGCTGTGTAGACACCATGTATTCGGTTAATAAGTGCAATGGGAGGAAGAAAAACCTTGAGACTTGCACAACCTTTCCCAGTCTACTTCCACCTCTTCCTTACCTCCATCCATCCCAGTCGTTATGTCCCTTCCTCCGTTTCCTGTGCCTTCCACTCAGTTCCTTGCGCCCTGTCCTTCCTCGTCTTTCTCTTCATCCTCTTTGTTTCCCTCTTACCCCTTCCCTTGATCATGTGGAGGGGGGGGGGGGCAGAGGGAGGGGAATGGGGGAAACTGATGCTCGAGAGGGAATATTTCCTTCTCATCTCTTTCCTCCTGCGCCAAGGGAAGGGGTGGGAAGAGGGGGTAAGCCGTTTTGTGGCTTGCTTGCTTGAGATTAGTTTTGTTCAGAGAATGAAAAAGAAAACAATAGAAGCATGGAATGGCAGCCAGTTTTAACTTTATATGATTATGATGTGTTTAGATACTAATCCCGTTTTTTAAGCGGTTCTCAGACAATGACAAGTGATTACTCACAAATAAAAAAGAAAATAGGTACATTGAAAATTGCAGTGACGTGAAGGAAACGATAAATCCATAAACGTAAACGAAACAAGAACACCACTATAGGAACCAATACGAAAAGACACAGACACACGAGAGAGAGAGAGAGAGAGAGAGAGAGAGAGAGAGAGAGAGACAGACAGACAGACAGACAGACAGACAGACAGACAGACAGAGACAAAGAGACAGAGAGACAAATAGAGAAAGACAGAGAGGGAGAGGGAACGAAAGTTCGGACGTGTTTCTCACTCATTTCTGAGCCTTTCTATCGCGTGTTCCTATTGCTGGTAGATGCTGCATCAAATTGTTTTTTTTCATGAAATAACAAAGCACTAAGGTGGCGGATTCAAAGCGTTGTAATTGATAAATTGGTGCACTGTTCTTTCCTGTCTTTTTTTCTTTCTTATTGCCCCTTTCTTTTGTTTTTCTTCTACATTCATTTTCGATCTTTGCCATTTGTTCATTTCCGCAAAGGAAAGTGTCTGTGTGAATGACGTTAGCAGGAAGAGTGAGAACTGAGTTTCTTGTGATAAGGATGCAGTTAGCACAAGGCATTAAACAGTGTGCATCAGGTTCCCTAACAGCACCATAGGCACAGGTGGGATTAAATGATAGAAAGCTGTTAAAAGGATCTTGACTGAAAATGCACATGCTGAGGCGCACTCTGGTCTCTTCCTGTTTCCAGTGCAGTAGTGTATCAGTACAACACAAATCCCTCATTAAATAACACGTTTTAAATGTACTGGGGGAGTCACTGCGCCTTACCTATTCTAGAGAGTCTCCAGCGTCTGTGGTGCTGGGCATGAATATGCGTTAATACAGTGACGATTTCTAGCATGGTTATATAATGGGTGTCTAAAAAAAGAGCTTTTCAATCAGGCAATAAAAGCGATCGTAAGGTTGTACAAAAGAAACTGCAAACGGAGATTGAAGAATCAAAGAGAGCTTACAAACATGTTCCAGAATGGAAATATGCGAGATGCATGGAAAGGAATAAAGTTTTATCAGGTTCAGGAAAATGTTCAAACCAAAATATTAGTAACAAAAAAAACAGCAAAAGAACAGAAGCAATTTGCAGAAAAGCTGAACGATTTTTACTGTAGATTTGATGATATAAAGATTTTAGTAAAGAATTAAAGGAAGTGAAGGAAGAACTCCAAAGCAATGTTAAAAACGATGTTGATGGAAGTGATTCTGTTGTGATTGAGGAAAATGATGTGTTCAGTTTTTTTCAAACGTTTAAATGTGAGAAAGGCAATGGGCCCTGATAATATCTGTGGAAAATTGTTGAAGGTGTGTGCTTCTCAGCTCTCCTATGTTTACAGTCGTTTGTTTACCTGGTCACTTAGAGAATGTATAATTCCTGTTTTATGGAAAAATGCCACTGTATGTCCTGTTCCCAAAAAACGCAACCCAAGCTGTTTAAATGATTACCGACCAGTTGCCCTCACATCTGTTGCAATGAAATGTCTTGAAAGAATTGTCCTCGGTTATGTTTTAAAAGATACTACACAGTACCAAGACCCGTTTCAGTTCGCATACCAACAGAACAGATCAACAGATGATGCCACACTCACACTTCTCCATCATGCTTTTTCACACCTCGAAAAAACCTGCCTCCTTTGTACGCATTCTCTTTATTGATTTCTCATCAGCATTCAACACCATACAACCACATCTGATGGCAGAGAAACTCATTAACATAAATGTGGGTAACAAGCTCATTCTTTGGATAATTGATTTTCTTACACAGAGGACACAGTCTGTTCGATATCAAAGTGTTGTTTCGTCTTCCAGAGTCATTTCAACTGGCGCACCCCAGGGTACTGTTTTATCACCAGTGCTTTTTACTCTGTACACAAATGATTGTTCAGGAAGTGATTCAACTTTGTACATTAAATATTCAGATGACTCAGCACTTGTGGATCTTTCCAACTCTGATTCTGTTTACTTCAAGGAGGTTCAAAGATTTGTTGACTGGTGCGATCATAACTATCTTGATCTGAATGTAACAAAAACGAAAGAAATGTTGATTGATTTTAGAAAGAATCCAAAAGCTGTACCACCACTTTTTATCAAAGGTGCTGAAGTAGAACGTGTTGAATCATACAAATATTTAGGAACTTTTATAGATAATAAGCTGAATTTTAAATCCCAT
This sequence comes from Conus betulinus, assembly GCA_016801955.1. Classification (NCBI taxonomy): domain Eukaryota; kingdom Metazoa; phylum Mollusca; class Gastropoda; order Neogastropoda; family Conidae; genus Conus; species Conus betulinus. The sequence goes on from JADBJO010006885.1 coordinate 104,032, forward strand.
GTTGAGTATGTCCACAAAAAATGTCAAACCAGATTATATTGTCTTCGCAAGCTGCGATCATTTCATGTGAATACTGACATTCTTCGGACATTTTATTCATGCTTCTTGGAATCTGTTCTAACTTTCTCATTTATGTGTTGGTATGGTGGGTTGACTGTGAAGAGCAGAAATGTGCTTGAGAAAGTGGTGAACGTGGGAGGAAAAATCGTTGGTGAGAGACAAAAAAGTCTGAGTGAGCTATACAGGTGCCGTGTTGTTTGTAAAGCGAAGAAGATTACGTGTGACCAGACCCACGTTCTTGCAAATCAGTATGATGACCTTCTTCAGTCAGGACGAAGATATCGATCGGTTTAAATGCAGAAGTGTCAGATTTAAACAAAGTTTATTCCCCTGTCCATTGATTTCATGAACCGAGAAGATGTTTAATTGAAATCCAAATTCCTCTATATGAATGTATGTCATATGTATGATCAAGCAGATCTTTAGGCAGATTTCACTTTGAAAAAAACATGAACAATGCCAGAGTGAGTCCCCTCTATCTTCATACACCTCCAGAAGACGTCAGACCGAGTCTGGCAGGAAGCCATGATGAAGAAATTTAACACTGGGAAAAAGATATTCAACGCTATCAACGACTGTGCTCCGAAGCGACCTGCGTATTGTTCCTACAGGATGCTGTTGCAGAGTGGCCCCATATTTCAATTTAGATTTATCACGGCTGCTTTCTATTTCTCACACTTTCGCACTCATTCATGAATGGTGTCATGACTGATCCATGCAAAGATCCTATCAGTATAGTCAGCACTGGATCCGTCATGAAGCTTTGCTTTGTACATGACATTGACCGCTTCGCAAGCACTGAGCAAGAATTTACCAAATTCGTTCAGTGACTGGGTGAAATATTTCAGGAACTGGGAAATGAAGGTCAGCAGCAAAAACAAAAAGCTGAATGGCAGTCACAACACCAACATCACCACTGACATAACTGTCTTGGGATAGCTCCATTACGTGAGATCCATTCATTAGTAATGAGGAATTCCGATACGAAATCCTCGTTTCCCACATAAGTGAACTATTGACCAACTCCTGGCGTCTATCCAGAGTCATGACAATGAGAGTGTATGGTTGGGATGTGTCTGACCATCAGCGTGGTCTTCTCGGCGCTGATCTCATCATCCGTAAAGGTTCCTGATGTTCATTCCTCCAGAGGGACGCTCAGTGCCGATGACTTGACGACTTACTCAACTATTGCCGTCAGTGAGTGCATTGTGTAACTGAATTCCCTCGAAATGGCTGGGCAGTAGTACGGTGTCTTGTCTAGGGGGTTGCCTCACAGCGAGTTGACATCTATAGCTCTATGTGGACTGCTGACGCTGGGGCTGAAGTGACACAAACCTGGGTGTGGTTGTGTTTCAGTGAGCCAGAACGAGCTGTGCAGGAGGAGTGCCATCGAGACAACAAAAACGGTCTTGGTCGTTGGGCATCGTTCCCTCTCATGAATGTCATTCATGAACCTGTCCATGTATAACATAGATGTTTTTGACAGATAAGGGATGGATATGATTTGTTCCCTGTGATGTGTTTTCAGGACATGTATTTCGTTACGCACAGAGCTGGAGAGGGAAAGAAAATTGGAAACACTCAGAGACTGGACTTCATTTGAGAGAGAGAGAGAGAGAGAGAGGGGGAGGCAGAAAGAGAGAGAGAGAGAGAGAGAGGGAGGAGAGAGAGAGAGAGAGAGAGAGAGAGAGGGGGGAGGCAGAGACAGAGAGAGAGAGAGTCATGCTGACATCAAGTGACGGGCAGACACACGCTTGATACGATACAATATTTTATTCACACTAAGGCCACCAATCGTTTATTAAGGAGGACAAATAGACGGCAAAACCAAAAGAAATTAATTCTCACCATGAAGTAAGGGAGGTGCATGCATACACGATTCATCAATCGATTCTAAGAACGTAAATCATTTAGAGCAAAGCAAAAAGCGACTCGACTCAAAAAGGAATTTGAAAAAAAAAGTGATGTATACCTGTGATATAACAGTACGTAACCTTTTCTATGCACGATAAACAGACTTTGTAAAATTCTGAGTATTAAATAAGCATGTGCCTCGTTAACATGAAAAAATACTGGTTGGGTTACAGGATCTTTGTGAATGTATTTTAGATGTATTTTGCTCCACGATTACTTTGCACAGATCATCAAAGAAAGAAAATTTACCCTTCTTCTTCCTTCGGCAAATTAATTCAATTTCACTTTTAGCACAATATCTAAAACAAAGTGTACCAGAGACGCCAAATGCAGATTTAGCAAGCACAGCCCTGACACCATAATTCAGTCCAACATACACTTCTTTCTCATTTAGTGTTTTTAAACCGTCTGTATTGAGCAAATCAAACACTCCTTTGCACCTGATTACACCAGTTGTGCGACCACAATTTTCAAAATGAATGTTTGTTTCAAGCGTTTCAAAAATTCAAAATGTGTTCGATTCCCTGATTGACTCAAACAAATATTCTGGTTGAATTTTTTTTTTATTAAAGGAGGAACGTTCATCCACAATATCAACGCTCATATGTTTGTCTGATCTCCATCTTGTAGGTTTAGTTGTTCCAATTTTGAGGTTGTTACAGCTTTGGTTCATACGATTCTCTAGTTGCAAGGTAAGTGACCTATTCGTGTACGCATTAGTGTGAATTGTTGAAATTTCACAATTGCCTAACAGCAACGAAGAGGACCTTTAGCCATGGCAAGTATTGAATCTTTCATTCGAACAGCGTGTGTAAAGGGATTACTAGCCTGAACAAGCGATGAGAACTCCATTTGAAAATTGTGTCTGAATGGGTTGCAGCCTGAGCGATGTTAAGACCTACATTTGAACAGTGTGTCTGAAGGATCACTAGCGACAACAAGCGTTGACACTTTCATTTGAACATAGTTCTGAAAGGATCAATATCCAGAGCAACCGCTGGAAACCTCAGTTGAACATTGTGTATGAAAGAATCACTAGCTAGAGCAAGCGTTGCGTTTGTCTTTTGGTGTGTGAGCACTTGTCTTTTGGTGTGTGAGCACCTGTCTTTTGGTGTCTTAGCACTTATTAAAGCTGACAAGCTTTCTGCAGCCAGTCCTCAATCTGAGAAGCTGACTACGCTCCGGTATTATTATGAACAAAGAACATTTCACTGCAAATCAGCATGTGAAAATCTGGCTGTACAAGTTGTGAAATGTCATTTGTATCCGTTCAACGTATTTCTCAAAAGAAGTTGATGAGATGCTTTGTGGAAAAGGAAGAAACAGTCTCCCCAGCACTGCACATTGTCTTTGTTTTTTTCATGTCTCGAGTATACTGCCAATTTTTTTGTAAAATAAAACGCCTTCATAAAAGAGAGCTAAACAAAGTAGGCAGCCAAGCTTTTTCAGTTTCATGGCTCATATCCGGTTTCTTTCTGTACTTTTGGATCAACACGCCGCCCACCCATCCCCCACCCCCTTTCCTTCCCGATTTGTGAGACCTTTCCAGCTGCAGTGCTTCAAATCACCACGCTTCTGATGTACAGTCAGTGTTGTCCTGTGTAAAAGGTCAGTCTTTTTCAGAATAATGATCTGAACGACTTATGATCAGGAGATAAACTGACATCTTGGTATTCATTTTCTTACAAAAGAGACAGCAGTGCCCTTTATCCTTTTTTTTTTTTAGTTTTCTGTATGTGTGGTTATACCATGATCGTACCCAACCTCATCTGAAATTGCTGACCCAACAATATTTCAACTGTCGAACTTCAGTCAGTATCTTTTCCTGCACCTTCCCCGTTTTTTTTTTTTTCTTCTGCTCGCGTCTGTTTATCAAAATCAAACCAGGCTATCATGTGTATGTAAGTCTGCTCAGTTCAGATTGTTAAACGACGCACTTCAATTTGAATTATTCATGTTGATGAACCTGGGTATTGAACAATAATCCACTCTTCCTGGTGCTCTGGGTGGTTTTCTCATACTGGAAGTTCTACGTTGCACCCCAGTCATCTTCACCATACAGTAAGCCCTGCGTCTATGCTCTTGATCTCACAGTTGTTCCAGACTATGATTTGTGGGCCCCAGTCGTGTTGAACCGTCGGAAGTAGATCCTTCGGTGGCGTTATGTTTTCTCAGACAATGTTAAGCACATATACGATCTCCCGAAGCACTTGGTTGTGTCTCCATGTATGTCCTCCTTTGGTTGGTGATGCTTTGCATGGATTCGGGATAAGTTCAACTGTTTGCTTGCCCTGACTTCAGTGATAGTTTCAGTGGGTCTAGACTTCAGCTTAAGTGAGAACATGTGGGGCATCGTGTGTATTTGTTGAATTTGGCCTCCATTAATTCCACTGTACAAGTGCTGATATTATTTATCAGCAAAAGCCAGAGCAGCTTGGGGATCAGGATCAGTATGAAGTGCAGACATCAGATTGTTTATTTGTCAGCAAGGCCAAACCTGTCTAAACTCCCCCCCCCCCCCCCCCCCCCCCCCCCCCGTGTTTCTTCACTCCCCCCCCCCCCCCCCCCCCCCCCCCCGGTGTTTCTTCAGCTTTTACTGGGACTTGGAAGAGAGAGATGGAACACTTAGGGTGATCCAGAATTTAAAGAGACTGAACAATGAAGTTACAACCACCCATTTTTGAATGGGAAACACGTGCCACTGCTCTATCCCTGGGTTGAGAAAGATTGCTATGTGACCTCTGTTGAACTCACAGATGCCTACTGCTCTGTAGATTTGCACTCAGAATTGAAACTGTTGAGATTTGTTTGGAGAGGTCAGTGTTACGAATATAATGCCTTACCTATTGGCCTTGCTTCAGTTCCCCCGCCTGTTCACCAAGCTTTCTGGATGTTAGTTCGTTATATGGTGTCACTGAACTAGAATGTGTGAGAAATGTCATCGACACACTGATTGCCCTTTAAAGATTAGGATTTCTTATACACCCAACACAAGGTCAGAGCTCAAAGTATTTGATTGTTATCATTGACTCTGAAACAACGACAGTTCCACTCACTTCAGAGAGAAAGAAAAGCAAAACAGAAAGCTGTGGAAACCTGCTACACAAACACTCTATACCAATGAAAGAGGTTGCTCAGACAACATGGAAAATTATTGCTACCTTGGCAGCTGTCACGTAGGGGCCTCTCCATTATCAATACATAGAAGCAAACTGCAGGCTTTGAAGAGAAGCTGTAGGGATTTTGATACATTGTATGTTAACAGCAAAGCTGAACTGAATTGGTGGGTCGTTAATGCAGACTAGGCATACAATGACATCAGCACGAGTGAACTTATCATAGTCACATCTGGCTGGGGTTGTGAATGTGGAGGGAGTATCATCGGGAGGGAGCGGTGTGCCACAGAGAAAACGTCTTGCAAAAAGATCCTGAAATGGAAAGCTGCTTTCCTGTTTTTGCCATTGTTTTCAATATAAAGTAAACAAAAACAAAAAAAAACATGTCCGACTGATAAGTGATTACATGACGTTTGTGTCTTGCATTCCGCACATGGGTACAAGCCATTCCGATGCTTGCAGTTTGTTGACTTTTGAACTATGGTGTACAACAGTACGTTTGTTTGGCTTAGTGCTGCGTCTATATACCAGGCAAGTTAAATGTCATTGCTGATTATGAATCCAGGCACACTGACATGGACGCAGAATGGACACTTAACAGCAACTGCTGCAGAGAAGCTTTCCAAGAGCTGAGTATTTTTCCTTCATTCACTTTTTCACTTCAAGACTAAACAGGCAGATGGAGAAATAGGTATCATACAAGCCTGGCTTGGCTGCTTTTGCTGTTGATGCTTTCAGTGTGCCCTTGAAAAACATGACTGTGTATAATGTTTCCTCCTTTCAGTGTTGTGATAAGAGTTCTTCGGAAGGTCCAGCAGGACAACGCCATGGGCGTGCTGGTAGTGCCAGACTGGCCAACACAGATAGGGTAGCCAGCACGTCAGTGGCTGTTGCTGGCCCCACACATGCAGCTCCTCAAGCTCCCCAGCCTGCCACAGCCAGTGCATTCCCCTGACTCAGCAAAGACGCCAGAACCTGCTGGTGTGCAAGATCTGCAGCAAGCTGGAATAACAAAAGGAAGCAATGGATTGTCTGATGGTCTTGTGGCGTGCATCTATTTCGGAAAGCATGTGACGTTTATATGAAAAATGGCTGGAGTATATGACTAGAACACACATAACATTTCTCTCACACATTGATGTAGCAAAGCGTTTTGCAGAGCTGTACAGTACAGGAGCACGCCACATCATAATACATGTAGCCAGAAGTGTTCTTTCTGCTTGTCTTGTCCAAGGGGGGGGGGGGGGGGGGGGAGACACTCATCATGTAGCGACCCGGTTGTATATTGTGCCATCAAGGCGCATTCGAAAACGGGCCATCACTTCCAAGATATCAGGAAATGTGGGATGCTGGTGCAGTTGTTCAGTATTAAGCAAGCTGAGCTTCTATGGAGAAATCAGATCTCAAGCACCTTGCATTAAAACTGGGAATGGTGTTAGGACTAGTGCCAGGTCACATTTTCTTTCAGTCCATGACAGTGGGTTTGCTTACATGGCCTTTTCCTTCCTTACCTTCTTTTTCCGCCCTAACACCCCACCCCGCATGCCCCTTTTTTTTTTTTTTTTGCTTTTTTTTTTGTCTCTCTGCATCGGTTCCAACCTCTCCGGGCTGTCTTCCCTTTCCGCTCCCTTCCCCTCGTCCTGCCCTCATGTGCATTTGTTCCCCAGGGAAGGTTTGGAACTGTATTCAAGAGGCCATCTGCGTCTAACTAGATTTTTTTCCCCCTGGAGTTCTCCCGTTTTCCATCTCACCCCTTGGTGCCAGGATAGGGCGCAACCCATCCTCGGGTCAGACTTGGGTTTAGTGCTATAGGCGGCTGACCATTTTCTCCCCTTATTTCTACCTGCTGTTCACTTCCCTGGCATTTTTTTTTTTTTGCTTTCCACTGCAGACACCATACCTACATTCTGAGCCCCACTCCCACCCCCCACCCTTTGTTTTGTTGTTGTTGTTGTTGTGTTGTTTTTTCGATCTCTTGTTCACTTCCCAGACCTTACCATCCCACCTCTGACCTTTGCCCTCCCTGCAGCCTACTCTTTTACCGAGTGTTTTTTTTGTGTTTGTTTGTTTGTTTTTTTTGTTTTTTTTTTTGTACAGTCCTAGCTTTCTTTCCTACTGGTGGATGTATTGCTATTTCTCGCCTGACAGCCACGAGCGAAACACTGATTTGTTCATTACTGAAGTTTGTTTCTGCAACTCGACACGTGTGATGAAGACTGTGTGGAAAATTCACATGTCTGTTTTGAATAGCCTATTAAAATTGCGTTGCTTTACATCTTGTTTTAGTGAGTTTGTTGGTATTTTGAGTTACTAGGATAATAGATACGCATTGGTGTGTTTTTTTTTTTTTTTTTTTTTGATTAAGTGCTCATCCTGAGTAGGGTCAATTATATGCAATAATCTAGTGCATGTGCATGCCAGGAAAATTAATTCTTGACTGAAAATGTGACAGACAGACAGACAGACAGAAAGACAGACAGACAGACAGAACAGTTCATTTACGAGGATGATAGATACGTATTGGTCTGATTTTTTTTATCGGGTGCTCATCCTGAGTAGGTCAATTATATACAATTATGTAGTGCATGTACATGCCAGAAAAAATTAATTCTGGACTGAAAATGAGAGAGAGAGAGAGAGAGAGAGAGAGAGAGAGAGAGAGACAAACAGACAGACAGACAGGGAGAGAGACAGACACACAGACAGACAGACGGAGACAGAGACAAAAATAGAGAGAGAGACAGAGAGAGAATGCGTTATTTCATTGATGAGGCGAGCTAAATATTTGACTGCTTAGTTATATAGATTCTTCGCTCTGAGTAGGATCAACAACATGATTTAGATATAAATATAAAAGGTTGAAGCACCTGTTGAGAAAGTTTAAGTCACTCAGAGAGAGAGAGAGAGAGAGAGAGAGAGAGAGAGAGAGAGAGAGAATCCAATTTGCAAGACAAGCGAAACTGGGCAAGAGGGGGCAGCAGGATAGCAACGCACGTGCTCAGTGCCCACTCACAGACGTGATGAACCAGCTGATCCTCAACTCAAACATGTTGGTAGCATGACCCTATTATGAACAGGGTCCGCAGTCCAGCCCACGTTTTGCATACCAAATCCCACTTTGGTAGTATAGATGTTACACACAACTCTACTAGCTAACTCTTGTTTTGCATGCTCGGTCACAATGTTATTGACATTCTGTTATAATCATGATGCCGTTCATCTTCTGCGTCGTCAGTTGCATGTTTAATTCATTTTTTTTTCAATGGGAGATCTGTTGGGTAATCAGCGTATTGACAGCCGAAGGACATCAACAGGGGCAAAACGAGTTCACCACAAAATACCCTTGTAAAACAGGAACTACAGCTGAAAGTTCCAGATCGAACTCAGAAACCGAAGCTGCTGTTCACTGTAGCTTTGCTAAACTCACTCAAGGATACGGAAATGTGATACAGCAACTGGAAAATTCCACAGATGGCAGTTGTTGTAACGCAGCACATTAGCCACTCACATTGTCTGACAACCAGGCACAACAGACGGTAAAGCATTAGAGATCGTGTGAATGCTATAAACCAGATTTCTCAAGAACTGTAAAATTAAGCATCTCTTTCTACTGATTTTGTTTTTACGCACAAGCAAGACGTAGGTTTACAGCTTCTTTCACCGCTTTCTCTTCCTTACTCCCTTTTCTTTAGCCCCCCCCCCTCTCCCCCGCCTCCCACTCTCCCCGCCCCCATCCCTACTCGTCTCTCTCTCCTCACCCTCCCCCCCCCCCCTCCACAAACAGCAAGGTTGTGATGGGACGACCTCTGTAAGAACTTGTGTCCACTCTACTGGGGGCCTGCGCTGCCTCTGATAAGAGGAACACACACAGACACGCGCTCGCACTTGGACAGAGACAGAGAGACAGCATACGCACTTATGCACACACGCACGTGCACGCACAAACACCACACAGGTAAAGAGACGGGACACACACACACACACACACACACACACACACACACACACACACACACACACACACACACACACACACACACACACACACACACACACACATACACACACGCGCGCGCGCGCTCGCATGCACACGCGCATAGACACTGACTAAACAAAAAACCAGTTTCTTTTCAGATGAACTGAACACCACACACACACACACACGCACGCACGCACGCACGCACGCACGCACGCACGCACGCACGTACGCACGCACGCACGCACGCACGCACGCACGCACGCACACACACACACACACACACACACACACAAGCTCGCACGCACGCACGCACGAACACACACACACACACACACACACACACACACACACACACACACACACACACACACACAACATATATATATATATATATATATGCACGCACGCAAACACGCACGCACTGCATGAAACCGTACTTTTTTGTGTAGGATCAGATTACGTTTTCATGTTCAGCCTTATCAGCTGTGAATACGTCACTGGAGTTTTTTTTCCCCTCGTATTATTTCCTTTTTCTCTTGAGAGAGGGAGGGAGAGACAGACAGACAGACAGAGGCAGTCAGACATAGAGACACAGAGAGAGAGAGAGAGAAAAAAGAGAGAGAGAGAGAGAAGAGAATGCTTGCCAACAAAGGATTTTTCCAGAGCCATTTCTGCCAAAATTAAGTGGAGAATCGAATTTAATTCATAGCAAGAATGTACCGTCACAAAATACCCAGCCCAGAATGTAGAGTTGCAGATATTCAAGGCAAGATTCAGTCAATGTGTTATGTATTTGTGTGAAAGGGTGAACTACTGGTACTGCAACCCACCTGCCTCACCCCTCCTAAAGGTAAAGGTAAAGAAAATAGCAAAGAAGTGAAAAAAGGAGAGAAAAACCAAACAAATACAAAAAAAACACAAAATGGTTATGAAACCCAGATCATTGTCAGTTTGAATTGATTCTGTCTCAGCGATCCATGTTGTACAGTTTGAACTGATTCTGTCTCAGTGATCCATGTTTGTACAGTGTGAACTGATTCTGTCTCAGTGATCCATGTTGGTACAGTGTGAACTGATTCTGTCTCAGTGATCCATGTTGGTACAGTGTGAACTGATTTCTGTCTCAGTGATCCATGTTGGTACAGTGTGAACTGATTCTGTCTCAGTGATCCATGTTGGTACAGTGTGAACTGATTCTGTCCCAGTGATCCATGTTGATACAGTGTGAACTGATTCTGTCTCAATGATCCATGTTGGTTCAGTGTGTACTGATTCTGTCTCAGTGATCCATGTTGATACAGTGTGAACTGATTCTGTCTCTCAGCGATCCATGTTTGGTACAGTGTGAACTGATTCAGTCTCAGTGATCCATGTTGGTACAGTGTGAACTGATTCTGTTTCAGCGATCCATGTTGTACAGTGTGAACTGATTCTGTCTCTGTGATCCATGTGGTACAGTGTGTGACTGATTCTGTCTCAGTGATCCATGTTGGTACAATGTGAACTGATTCTGTCTCAGTGATCCACATTGGTACAATGTGAACTGATTCTGTCTCAGTGATCCATGTTGATGCAATGTGAACTGGTTCTGTCAAAGTAATTCATGTCGTCCAGTGTGGACTGATTTTGTCTGTCTAGGTGATCCATATTTTATTAACCAGCGTGAACTCTTTCTATGTAATTCATTTTCGCCCCAGTGTACTTTGATTTGTGTCCTGTGTAATCCACATCAACTCAGTGTGGACTGATTTTGCCTGTGATCCATGTCAGCCCAGTGTGGACTGATTTTTGTCTGTCTGTGTGAGCCATGTCTGCCCGTTGTGGACTGATTTGTGCTGTCTGTGCGATCCATGTCAGCCCAGTGTGGACTGATTCTGTCTGTGTGATCCATGTCAGCCCAGTGTGGACTGATTCTGTCTGTATGATCCATGTCAGCCTAGTGTGGACTGCCGCAAAAATGACCACAGTGAGCTGATCACGGGCCCACAGCTTTATTGTAATGACGTCATTAAATTAAGGATTGGTTGGCTGTTGCACATTCAAGGTAGCGTCACTATTCAAATGATAGTACCAACACCATAACGAATAACAGAAAACAATACGTTTCGACCACAGCCTATCTACGTTTGGACCGTACCCTGTCTACGTTTCGACCATAACCTGTATACGTTTCGACTATAATCTATTCCCAAGCTCTATCAGAACAGGGGTAATGGGGAAAAAACATGAGAAAGAGAAAAAAGAGAAACGATAGACAGCAGAATCCGAATGAAAAATGTACAGGGCTAGACAAACCAGGACATCAGCTGAATTTGAAAAATTTCTATTTTCAGTCGAACTGATAACATGAATGTCTAGAGAGAGAGAGAGAGAGAGAGAGAGAGAGAGAGAGAGAGAGAGAGAGAGAGAGAGAGAGAGGAGGGGGGTATGGGTGTGTGGGTGGATATATTATGAGGCTGACACAAAAAAGACGAGAAATGATCTCGTTTTCCACAAAGCGTAGCGATGCTCTTCTTAAAGAAACAAACTTCTACGAAAGAGTGAAAAAAAATCAGACAACATAATCTGTGTCTGGAACAAAGAATAGAGAGAATATTTAAAGGAAAACATGTGATCAAAGAAGAGAGAGAGAGAGGGGGGGGGGGGGGGGTGAAATAAGGTTAAGCGTTGATTAAACGGAATGAAGGAGCGGCGAGTGGTAAGACAGGAATGAGCGGGTAGGAAGGACGGCACAGTGGTCATTGAGAAAATGGACATAAGGGAACTGACGTGGTATTCAGTACTGGGCAGAAACGTCCCGCCCTTGTCAGGCTGACCAGTGGATTTGGAGGCTGCAAGCCATTTGTTGAGGTAAAACAGAATGAATCTCCTGTAGACTTTGGTTCAGATGTTGGTACCACACTCTTCCAGTCGAGCATTTTCAGCAGCAGCGTCTTCAGCTGGTTCCATTGCTGTGTCTGTCATCGGTAATCTGTCTGAGACATCATCGATCAGTGGTTCGACACATTCGATCAGCCACCAGACGCGTCATCGATAAAACATCCCATACATCACTAATTAACGATCTGCTAGTTCATCAGTCAGCAGTCTGGCACGTCAGCAGCAGCCCTGGTTAGAATCAAAGGACTATTGACACTCTGACGAGGTCAAACGGATTTTTATACCCTTTCGGTAGAGTGTTTGTAGCAAGGAAATATGTCCGAACAAAATAAATATTCACGGGTTTTTTTTTTCCTTTATCACAGACATATAGAGAGATGGAATCAGACTACTATCATTTTTGTTGTCATTGTTATTATTATCTTATTATTATTATTATATTGGGTATTCATATAGCGCCAATCCTCGGTCACAGACCAAGCTCTAAGCGCTTTACAAGAAAAACACACTACCTCACTCACTCAACGGGCTGCCTACCCAGGTAGAGCCGGCCGAAGAGCACCCTACTGGCGCTCATTCAGTCGTTTCCCGTACCAATCAAATATCAGTCACTCATTTTCATTTATCTCATTTATCCCTCCAGTTTCTCACATAGGATACATGCGATGTTTATACGTGTGTCCTCCGTTTTCACTGGTACATACAATGGTACACGATAACAGTAAGCGACTATTTTTGTGGCTTGGTAAGAAATACCAGGCGCTACTCAATCCACATCATCATGGACTACTTTAACTCACATTGTCTCATTCCATCGTTCGTCGTTTTCATCGTCCTGAATGTGGTTTTTTTTTGGCCTGGAAGATGACCTAATAGGTCGAAACACGTCGCGTGTTGTCTTGTAATTTGTTTGTCCCAGTTATGTGGCGGATTTCCTTTAGATTCTTTTTTTTTAATTCACAGAAAATTAGTCAAAATGCAAATCAGCACACAAAGTTGAGGTGCAAAATAACGGGCGGTATTGTGCACAGTGCGGACCAGACGTGTAAAGTTTCGACAAAATATTTCTTCCTCGGGTGTTTTCAACTATAGACACGCAAAACTACACAAGACAGCATTCCCCAGATCGAAATCGGCATCGATCTTGATGCTGACTGCAATCTGGGAAGAAGTGTGTGTGTGTGTGTGTGTGTGTGTGTGTGTGTGTGTGTGTGTGTGTGTGTGTGTGTGCGCGTGTGTGTGCGTGCGTACGTGCGTGTGCGTGTGTGCGTGCGTGTGTGTGAGCGCGCGCGCGTGCGTGCGTGCGTGCATGTATGTGTGTGTGTGTGCGCGCTTTTTTCAACAATTTCATTTTTTTTACTATTCATTGTCTGGCAGTGATTTTTGTTCCTGTTGGTAACGTTAAGGGGTACTGTACTCGTTACACAATTCACACGACATCTTAATTACATTTATGAATGTATTCACAACAGGTCAGTCACCTGAGTGAAACAAAAATGTAGCTTATTTGCAGTATGCGAAAAAACAACATATCAACATTCAAAATTGCAAACAGACGAACAAAAAAATATGCAGCCAACATAGTGGTGAAATAGCAGAGCGTCGGAACACAAATTCTATTTCACGGTGTAAACAGGTGCTGCTCCTGCACAGTCATTTCTGTTATTTGTGACTTTTAGGGAACCCATGCTTGTAGGGTGTGTGAATAAACATCACTTGGCGTCTTGTTTTGTGTCTTTATGTCCTACGTTTACCATAGACAAACCACACGCGAATGCATTTGATATGACATTGCATCATAGATATGTGAACATAAAGACAGACAGGCAGAGAGAAGCAGGACAGGAAGAAAGACAGTCATATAGCCACCACAGACTCAGACACAACAGATTACACACGCTTACAGACGCCTCTCTCTCACTCACTCTCTCTCTCTCTCTCTCTCTCTCTCTCTCTCTCTCCTCTGTGTCTCTCTATTTCTCTCTCTCACAGATGTGTACAAACGTATTTACACACACACACATATACACACACGCGCGCGCGCGCGCGCGCGCACGCACGCACGCACGCACACACACACACACACACACACACACACACACACACACACACACACACACACACACACACACTTTGTCAGCAGAAACTTCAAAACCGCCATCCTTAAAATCGCACCGATGATAGAGAGATAACGCTTCCAGACAGTTGTTAAGATTTCCTGGTGTCAAACTCCACTTTGCCGATGACATAGGACCCTCCACGAGCTCGCTTCGTTGAACTTCTCTCGTCCACACAGCTGCAGTGTAAACATGGGGTAAATAGAGCCCCGAAGTGCCGAAGAGTTCGGCAACTAGGGTGCCATGCTGCAACTTGATGTCGCTCTCGTGTTCTTCGAAACGTTCACTTCACGTTTATTAGGATAGCATGTTGAATTGAACGCCCTTGTTTAAAAAAAAAAAAAAAAAAAAAAAAAAGCTAAGGTAGCACGTGTGTCTAAAAACCAAGTTAAGAAATATAAGCAGCCGGTTTCAAAACGAGGCGAGTGAAGGCGGAAATTGGCGGCCATGTTTTTCATTCAACAACCAATCTGCGCTGAATATGAGAAGATAAGTGGTTGTTCGTTCTTCGTTTTCATTGTCCTAAATGTTGTGTATTTTTTTTGGCCTGAAGAAGATCCTAGAGGTCGGAAATACATCGTGTTTTATCCTGTCATCTCTTTGTATTCTCTGCGGACATAATATGTTCTTTCCAAAAAAAAAATCTCTTCTTTTCCAAAAAAAAAAAAAAAAAAGACAGTTTAGAAAAGCTTGATTGTGAACGTGGAGCTGGATGTAGAATACAGACCTACGCAATGAATATCCGATATCAGAATATGATTTAGTTGCAAGGTGAGGCGACTGCAGGCGGAAATCTAAACACATTTTGAATATTAGTGTTAGTGCACCGCAAAAAAAAAAAATGGAAAACGAATCAACGCCTATATTGACGTGGATGAAAACAAGTGATTGCTCATTCATTTTTAGTTGTACTGAGTGTTTTGCATCTTGCCTGAAGAAGACCTAAGAGGTCGGAAACGCGTCGTGTTTTGTCTTGTGATTCGTTTGTCTAATTTTTTGTTGTTGTTGTTGTCTTTTTTGTGGTGCGCAGACACTAATACTTAAAATTCAGTATCAGGATGGCCGAACTGCTTCAAAACACGGACAAGATTATTTTGTTGATGTTTAGGCATAACTCTTGGTGAGTATCGGAACCGAGATCTAAGTGTGTAGGCTTCTTCTTTGTGCGAAAGAGTTGCAGCCTTTGTCATGAACTGTGCTGATTTTGCTTTTGTTTCGTGAAGTCTTTTGCAAACTTGAAAGCTTTCCTGGTATTTTTTTTCCAATGTCCCCACTGTGTAGGTCGATCCTTTAGTTTGTGTTTCTCATTTTCTCAGTGATCCTTTTGTTTAGAGCGCCAAATATCTCACCCCTAGTCTTCTCGAGCGATACTAATCAACTTCTTCCGCCGGCACACATCTGCAAGCTATTGCTTGTGATTTTGCGGAAGGTGACATGAGTAAAAGAATGTGAATGAGAAGCAGAAGGTGGGCGGAAGAGATCGGAAGGATAAAGACGAGAAGGGAGAGACGGACAAGAGACAGAGAGGCCAGGAGGGATGGGGAGGGGAGAAGGGGGAATGGGGGTGGGGGGTAGGGAGAAGAGAGGACAGAAACAATGGGTATCCGATTTATGATTTATGAATCCGGAGAAAAGAGAGAGAGAGAGAGAGAGAGAGAGAGAGAGAGAGAGAGAGAGAGAGAGAGGTTTTGGTTCGAGGGAACGATTGACAATGTGGGAGACAAGATGCCAGATTCTTCCCTCCCTTACGTCCTCAATCGTCTCCCCTCGGAGAGCAGACCATCAGCTCAGTCATGACGATGACGATTTCCACGCACATTAATTTTGGCTCAGACATGATTCAAGACAGCCGTGGAGCCATTCACAGGCAAGGCAGAGAGAGGCCTTCAACGACCTACCCAGAGAAATGTCGCAGGCAGAGCTTAACACTGGTCTGCATGAGATATTCCGTTCAGGGCCAGAATCGTACGTGCGGAAACTCTAGAAGTGTAATCAAGATAGTTACCATCCCAGTAGTTGTGTTTCTATTTGTAAATGCTTGTAATAGTTTGTTTTGTTCCTGCCCTGAGAGATGCAGGTCATTCTCAGAGCTGTCCCCTTGACATTTTATGTCAAGGCTCTTATTTACACTTATTTTCAAATACATCCAGGCTTCAACCAGGGCTCGCGATATACAGATACCTGCAGTTTGGGAGAAGAAATTTGAGCGGCACTCTCAAAGACACATCCATGAAGTAGATGAAACTCGGCTGTGTGGTCCCAGTGCTCCCCATTGAGCCCACAGCAAACCACTCTGGGTAGGAGTCTGTCGGGGCAAACAAATCATACAAATAATGGCTCTGATGGTGACTGAACTCGCGACCACCCAACAACCGGGAGTCCGCAACACGAGCAACTTGGCCACAGCAGCTGGTTGAAACCACTGATATGTATGCCCAAGACTGATCTGCTTATCCTAACATTTCACTGAGCACGCATTTCAATTAAAACGGTGGAACCTCGAATGTCACATTGCAATCACCCTTGGGGCCATCCGAAAGCTACCTCACGGTGAGAAACAGCAATGTTTCAACTAAAGTGAAAGAAGTGCATGGGCACAGACGAGGGTAGTACTCTATGGATGATACAATGACAAACAGATGATACTTAGTCATACGCTGTCTTCATTCCAGCAAAAAAGAACACAAACAGAATCAGAACAAAGTGAAACACGTAGACGTATCACGACAGTGTTAAAGCAGACAGACTGACCACTGACAAACCGAAGGCAGCAGCAGACTCACAGTGACACAGCGTGCAGCGGACAGACTCCTCACTGTACGGTTTGAGGGAGACAGACTCACCGCCGCACAGTGTGAAGCAGTCAGACTCACACCTGAACAGGGCGGAGCAGTGACAAGCAAAGCAGACTCACGTCTGTAAAACAGAGAGAGAGAGAGAGAGACAGAGAGAGAGAGAGAGAGAGAGAGTCTGCTGTGCTCTGTGTGGCCGATTCGTGGCACTTTTCTTCTACGGGATATTTGAAAATTTTCCGCAACACAAGATCACTTTGCTAGTACATTACAGATCTGCCTGCAGAGGAAAATTTCCACGGGACCATCTCCATTCTAGTAGTCTGAAACCTTGGGAAAAGAACCAAATGACTAGCCAAAGAAAGGTTATTTTCAGTGATTTTGTAATCTATGACATATGGATTTATACCTTTTTTTTCCAGTTAGAAGATTGTATTTGGTTATAACTTTACAGTATACACATTCATGTTGGGTGTAAAACCAGAAGAATCGGCCATTCGTATTTTACCCATTCCTACCTTTTAAAGAGTGAAGAAGCTCCATGGTGCATTCCATGTCATGTGCCTCTCACAATGAAACATGTTCTTTTAGAGTGTTGGGACTTGCACGATGTGAGACACAAACATTTTACAGCAGATTCCTTGTTCAAGACCTTGTTCAGAGACGTTTCTCCTGACGCGATCTTTCAGTTTTTGAAAGAGATTAACATTTTTCATCGGATGAGATTTGACAGTGAAAAGATTTTTAACAAACTTTCGAGTAGATTTTTCGATTTATTTTAAAAGAATGTGTGTGCATAAATGACTTCTGAGTTGATTTTAACGTGGTGACAGCCCTGATGTGGCCCTTTGCGGTCGGCTGGGCTATAAGCAACATTACATTATATTAACCTATGTCCGATTCCATTTCACACCCCTGGTAGGGCCTCCCATTTTTGGAGCCTGTACACTTCAGTGATTTGTCAACCTATGTCAGGTCGTGGTTTACATCCCTGTTAGGGCCTCTTGTTCTGGAACCTGTGTACTTCAGTAATGCATCAACCTATGGTCGTGTTTTACATCCCCTGTTAGGGCCTCTTGTTCTGGAACCTGTGTACTTCAGTAATGCATCGACCTATGTCAGGTCGTGGTTTACATCCCCTGTTAGGGCCTCTTGTTCTGGAACCTGCGTACTTCAGTAATGCATCACAACTATGTCAGGTCGTGGTTTACATACCCTGTTAGGGCCTCTTGTTCTGGAACCTGTATACTTCAGTAATGCATCGACCTATGTCAGGTCGTGTGTTTACACCCCTGTTAGGGCCTCTTGTTCTGGAACCTGTGTACTTCAGTGATGCATCGACCTATGTCAGGTCGTGGTTTACATCCCCTGTTAGGGCCCTCTTGTTCTGGAACCTGTGTACCTCAGTGATGCATCAACCTATGTCAGGTTCTGTTTCACATCTCTGGTAGGGCCTCTCATTCTGGAGCCTGTATACTTCAGTGATTTATGAACCTATGTCAGGCTGTGTTATATACACCCCTGTAGGGCTCCCATTCATACACTCTCAATCCGTTGCACCACGTTCTCCTTAGCATAGACGAGTGATCTTGGATCATCTCCCCTGGTCGAGTGGTGTGCCTCTGTGGCAGTCTGTCACACGTGAGCTAAGAGGACTTTGCTTCCTGCTGTAGTACACTGTCCACTTCCACAGGCTGTGGGTGCCTATCCTGCAAGCGGAATCAACTGGTGTGTTCCACATTCCAGGGGCCACGCTTGCTGCACATGTTTTAGAAGCTTGACCAGATTAGATTTTACATAACGTTCAGCGTTGGCAACCTTGCCTGTAACTATTCAATTCACATGGCTTTTTAATAGTTACAGGAGATGGCTCAAGGCCCTGACAAAAGTCACTGCGTCCCCTGGAGGACATGCACATGTTTCTGTTCATAATCTGCTTTCAACGTTAGAATCACTAGGCTTTATTATTGTCTATTGATTTGATTCCCACTCTCGTGCTGTATATTTTCTGTTAATGTTTCTAATAAATGTTGTTTAAAAGGAAGAGGCATGTGTCCATAGAGTAGGTGGAACTCTCTCCCTCTTTCTCTCTCTCTCTCTCTCTCTCTCTCTCTCTCTTTCACACACACACACACACACACACACACACACACACACACACACACACATGCTATGCCCATATTCCCACCAGGCTGCCATGAGAAATGCACCCACACATACACACACACACACACACACACACACACACAACACACACACACACACACACACACACACACAAGTACTGTGCACACTATGTTAATTACGCATTAACCATCAGTTGACATTGTGTGTGATCTTAGCCTGAGAAATGAAAAGTAGCTCTTTCTATTACACTCTCACTCTGTTGCACCACGCTCTCCTTAGCATCGACGAGTGATCTTGGATCATCTCCCCTGGACGAAGTGGCGTGCCTCTGTGGCAGGCTGTCACACGTGAGCCGAGAAGGCTTTGTTTCCTGCTGTAGTACACTGTCCACGTACATGTTAAATGGTCATGGCAGTTATAGGAATCCATGGGTAGAATTGATCTTTCCCGCCTGTCTGTCTGTCTGTCTGTTTGTCTGCACTCTGTCTCTGTCTCTTCTCTTTCTACGTGTCTGTCTCACCGCCTCTCTCTCTCTTTATCTCTCTCTCTCTTGTCTCTCTCTTTGTCTATCTGTCTGTTTATCTGTATGTCTCTTTGTCTCTCTGTCTCAGTCTCTCTTTCTCTCTCCGTCTTTCCTCTGTCTGTGTCTCTCTCTCTCTTTCTCTCTCTCTCTCTCTCTCTCTCTCTCATCTCTCTCTCTCTCAGAAAAAAAATGCGGCGGCTATAATAAATCAAGGGCTACAA
Organism: Conus betulinus; assembly: GCA_016801955.1. Classification (NCBI taxonomy): domain Eukaryota; kingdom Metazoa; phylum Mollusca; class Gastropoda; order Neogastropoda; family Conidae; genus Conus; species Conus betulinus. The sequence continues at coordinate 123,761 of JADBJO010006885.1, forward strand.
GTCGTTCACCTCCCTACACAAGTTGTCAAGTTCTATGCGGGTATCCGGGCAAGCCACTCTCTCATCGTGAAGGACTCAGCACAAC
>JADBJO010006886.1:0-2500 GCA_016801955.1 Conus betulinus
CTACTTTTCAGTTACAGAGTTATCTGAAGGCACCCTGAGAGCTACTGTGTGGGCACACTAAACTGAAAACACACTGTCCTTGATAGACCCCTTGCTGGAGAAATTGGGCCTGTCAAAGCACAAGAGATTTTAGGGATGAACAAAGGCGGTGCCCACTCGGGTAAAGAGAAACAGGAGGAAGTAGGGTCTCCCCCCCCCCCTCCCCCCACCACATCTCTTACCAAGCTGAAATCTTTCCTCTCTCTCTCTGCAGTGTCTTGGGCCGACCACCATGTGCCTTAAAGACAGGCTTCCATTCCTGCAGGACACATTCTAGCCCATGAACTGCTCGCCTACTCGTCTGTCAAACCAAACAGGGCTCAGCGTGACGTATTACTTTCATGTGCACTGACAGTATGGTGTGCATGACCTTGATGTTCAGGGATCATGTAGTACGACACTCTGTCTTGATTATGCATTGACAATGTAGTATGACACATTACCTTGATTCAGATGAATGATGTGTGCCATATTACATTGATGCACATGGGAAATGTGAAACTTTATGTTAATGTGATGTATATGTGTATGATTTGATTGAATGCGCATTGTTAAGGTATGTGATGCACCACCTTGATGCACATAAATGACGTGTTTATAACTCATCGCTTTGATATGCATTGACGATGTTTTGAAATGACGTTTCAATTACTTGTACGAGTTATGTGACATGGTGCATTACCTTCACGCGCAATGATGATGTGTTTTTTTAGACATCACCTTAACGTACCTTGATGTGCATGCTCTTCACGTAAAATGATGTATAACGACTGACTGAAAGGAGTAAAAGGTGAAACGAAGGTAATTTATTTAAAATATTTCAGGTTGGTGATGGCGTTACCTATCTGTCCTATGCTTGCTGTGATCATTGACGTTACCTGTATCGTCACATATTAACAGGAACATCACGTTAGAATTCATCAGGCAACCAATAAGGAAAAAGAAAAAAAAAAACATAACAATTAAAAAGATCATTTATTGGTATCCTACCTGTCTGTATCGTCTGAAATTCTATAAATAATTAAACATAGACCGGCTTCCACCTTTTCATATCACACGTTCTTAGGGGGGCCCAGTGGATAACACTTTTGCCGTAGAGGGAGAGAATCACAGGTCGTCCGTTCGGATCTCGAGCAGATCAGCGTTCGTCTTTTCTCCCTCTCCCACTGAACCCTAAGCGGTGGTCTGGGTGCTAGTCTTTCGGGCAATGTGACGATGAGCCGAGGCTCTGTATGCAGCCTGCATCAGGTGCACGTAAATGAAACCACGGCGACAACGGAGGGAGGAGTTGTCGTCCCCTCACCACACTGCCTTCTGCCCACAAGATCTCTACACTGACGGGTCAGCAAGTCCAGTCAGAGTGTTTGTAGCACAGCCGACCACCAGGGTCGTCTCAGGGCTGACTGCAAGTTGACATTCAAACCGGATACAAATGTGAACGTCCAAACTTGACCGATTCAGATAATGAGATACAGCAGGCAGAGAGACGTAGGTGGCGCCACGCGCTGACGATGCAATACGCTCTTCCCCCCGGGAGAGCAGAGTGAGAAATTTGCTTTAAGAAGACAGTTAGACAACACAGTACAATGAAATACAACGCAACGCAGTAGAATTCAATGAAGTACAATGCAAAACTATGCAATGCAATGCAGTACATAAAATGCGGTGCCCGCATTGCATTACATACCCAACATGACGTGGTACAAGAAATTGTGTTGTGTAGTTCAGCAGTGAACCATGCGGTACAACATAATACAGTAAAAAAAAACTGTACAAAACAAAACCGTACAATCATGTGCAGTAAAAACGGCATGCAGTAAACAGCATACAGTACAACATAGTTGAAAGTAAAGGACAGTACAATACAAAATACAGTACAAGACAATTCAGTACCATACAGTACAATGCAGTTCAGAAAAGTAACACCTAGTGCAATTTGATACATTTCAAGACAACACAGCATTCCTTAATACATTGCAGTGCAGTGCAAGACAAAACATCTCACTGTAGTGCAACACAACACAGGACAAGGCAGCACATTACACTACAGTACAAACACAGGACAACACAGTACGCTTACAGCACAACACAAGGCAACGCAATACACTACAACACAATACAGTACAAGACAACATAGTATTCTACAACTACACACAATAGAGTACAAAGTGACATAGCACACTACAACACAACAGAAAACAGCGCAAGATAATAAGGCACAGCACAGTTTAAACACAATACAGTACAACACAATACAGGACAACACAGTACGTACAACACAGTACACTACAACACAGTGCAGTACAACACAATAAAGTATAACACAACACAGTGCAACATAATACATTACAACACAGTGCAATGTAACACAACACAGAGGACACAGTGCAGCAAGCACACACATCACATGTACATGGCGTGGTGTGTGTGTGTGTGTGTGTGTGTGCTTGTGTGTGTGTGT
>JADBJO010006886.1:7500-12500 GCA_016801955.1 Conus betulinus
TTACGTGTGCTAAGGGCATGCTACACACGGGATCTCAGTTGATGGCATCGTCTCCTCGGAAAGACCCTGGCAGTGATGTTACACCTGGGGATAGGGAGAGAAGGGATGATGTGACGGGTTGTGTCCAAGTGACAGACATTGCACATAAGTTTATGAGGTTTTTACACAAATATGGGGTATCAAAACCATGATAACGACAAACCGTGCATATCTCCGAGTTGTTTAATCATTGGTAGGGGGTTTACAGGTGGGTGGGTCCTGTGTATGTCGGATCAGAACAGGCACTATGATTACTTTTGAAGTGGGCTCAGCAGCAATGCAGTGTCTCCACTGGTAGGTTGCCCTATGACGTAGATTATTCTGCATGGACTATCCGTGATGAAAATGCGACACACCTGCTTGAAATGGATGGGTAATTGGACCCTGTGTGTGTGTGTGTGTGTGTGTGTGTGTGTGTGTGTGTGTGCGCGCGCATGCGTGCGTGCGTGCGTGCGTGCGTGTAGGTTGCGTGAGAGAGAGATAGAGAGAGTGGGGGGGGGGGGAGGGTTAGAGTTCTGTGTAAATGAGTATGTGAGCACGCAGTAAGAATATGAAGAGCAGGCTGATAGATGTACAAAATGTGTGTACACGTGGAGATGTGGCGAGGGAACGGAGATTGGAAGGACAGGCGAGTAAACACACGCTTGTTTATTTCTCTTCCTCCTCTCTCTTCCCTCATTCCTTCCTATGCACGCGTTCCTTTCTCTCCCCCCCTCTTTCTTCCCTCTTCATTCCTCCCTATGCACTCTTCCCGATCACCTCCTCGCCTTGTCTGCTGAGGTATGAGACAAATTAGCAAGTAAATGGCGAGGGCTCAGTTCCGACCAATCACAATGTTTACAGAAGTTGACGAATCATGAAGCCCGACGTACAGTTTCATATCTATAAACAAAAGGTGACAAACAACATTCAAGATCAATGAAAACGAAAACGAGCCGTCACTTACCTCATCAAATTGGGCGCAAAGTGGATGTGGAATGATTTCATCGTCAATTTCCAACGTCCATTCTGCGCCCAGTTTTAAGAGGTAAGTGGTAGCTCGTTCTTTGTTTTTCATCGTCCTGAATGTTGTTTATCTTGCCTGAAGAAGACCAAAGAGGTCGAAACGCGTCGTGTGTTTTGTCTTGTAATTTGTTTGTCCCTTCGTGTTTTGTCTTGTAATTTGTTTGTCCCTTTCGTCCAGTGAAATAGTATGTTTTTTTTTTTCCTTTTAAGTTTGTTTCAATTGCCGCCTGCGGTCAACTTTGAAAACTAATGAGAGTAAACACTTCAGTTTCTTAGTCAAACTCTTTTCATTCTAAATCCACTCACCTTCAATATGTTCCAGAAACGTTATCTCTATCTAGAGATAAAAAACAGCTAGTTTTCAGCCATTGGGGCCCCCCTCCTCCTCCCTTCCCCATGCACTTAAAACAGTAACAGGTATGTGACTGGTAGAGATAGCCGTCAGGTTTTTGTTTCTTAATTTTTGGTTCTGTTTTGTTTTTTTTTGTTTGTTTTTGTTTGTTTGTTTTTTGCCTCAAGCATTGTAGCATGTACGCTTGCCAGCGTGCAGCAGCCGAGACCCCCAGACCCATCCCCACCCTGCAACTGCTCCTGAACAGTCCATTCACGTTTTCAGGCCTTCGACACAGAACTGCTGTTGATCCAGCGAGTGTCCATCATCCTCAACGGAGGCCGGGCCACGGCTTAAGCCATCTTCGTCAGGACCGTCTGGGGGCTCTTCGTCCTCGCTGCCGACATCGTCTATGTCATCGTCCTGCCCCAGCTGACGTCAGCCCTCTTTCCTACGTCACACCAACGCGTGCGTCGCCCTGATACATGACATTCACATACATATACATAAACTACAAAAAGAAAAAAAAAAATAATAATAACAACAACAACCATATATGTATACACATACATAATACAGATCACCAGATGAGAATTTAAGGTAGCACAACATGAGTCCAATTACATAATATAAGACGGGTGTAAATACATTTATGAACATATTCAAACCTTTTATGAATTTTTCACACACACACACACACACACACACACACACACACACACACACACACACACGTGCGAACGCGTGCGCGCGCGAATCTGTACGCATTTGTAGAAACATTTGGGAGTGTCAAGTCTAAAAGGGAAAGTGAACCGCAAAGACTTCAAAAGAAAAAGAAAAAGGTTGACCTATTATATAATAGCATTGTGTGATATATTATGATAGAAGCATAACTAGCCATAATTATTACACAAAATACACGAACATTTAGACATGGGAAAATAATGGTTTGTATGTCAGCCATTTTTCAAAAAAAGGTTATATAGCATAAACTTAAATATGCATTATGTTGCTCGATTTTATATATAGTTAGTTTTTTTTAAAAAAAAAAGATGTTGTTTGTGGAAGGCTTCCTTCTAATTTGCATGTGTATACGTAATGTTTTGCTAGTAATATAATGAAATATAAAATTTCATCAATATTGATAGTCACATCGAAACCCAATAATATTAAGGATGCCGTTAATTTCATATTCGTTGCATTGACACATTTTTCTTTAATTAAACCAACAAGAGAATTCCAAAACTGTTGAACATAAGCACATTTCCAAAGCATATGGTCAATACTATCTTTACATAAAACCACAAAAACTACATTTATCATTATCAGCCACTCCCATTTCTTTTAAAATAACATTAGTACCTAGACACCTATGCAATATTCTCAGCTGAAACCATTTCAATTTTATGTCTTTAACTTTATGTACATTCAAGAAACATAATTTCCAGTTATGACGAACCGACATTTTCTGATCCCATTTGTCACAACATTTCGCTCGTAAATTATTATCAATCATAATATCATAGTATAATCTAGAGCCTTTATGAATGGCAAACAATTTCTTAAATGAGAGTGTTACGTTAATATACATTTATTGTTTTCAACAACAATATTAGATTTTCTTATGTAGTCAGTTATAGCTGACCTATAGCCAGCAAAAGTAAGAAAATTAATGTTTAGATTATACTTTTCCCTAAAAAAACATCTATGAGACAGAAAATTTCCATTTTCATCAAAAAAACTGAGCGAGATGGAAAACGTCTTTGTTATCCAGTATTTAGACACAATATATTTGTTTCCTATTTGAATTCGGTTGTTGTAGCAAAATGGCTCAGCAAGAAATTCAGCAGAGGTTTTGGTGTACATTTGTAAAAAAAAAAAAAACGTTCTATAAGCATCAAAGACGTCCTTCAAAAAAAGATTATATGAAGTAAATTTTGAAACTAATTCTGGACCATATTTGTTCAAAATTGGAAACTTAGGGAAATTAGCAAGTAAAATGTCTTTCCATTTATGGGCCGATTTTTCAGCCCTGCGAATCCAAGATAATTTAAGAGAGATGTGACGAATGTTCTTAAGTCAGGAAGGCCAATACCACCATTTTTAACACTTTTGTGAGCTATTTTCCGACCGATTTTGTCCGTTTTTTTTTTTATTCCAGACAAATTGATAACATACTTGTTGACAAGTTTGAAAAAAGACATCAGGAGGATTTGGCAGAAGTAACCACAGATGAGTCAGTTTTGACAGAATTATGGATTTTAAAATTGCAACTCTGCCAAGAGGCGTTATCTGGCGTTTTACCATATCTTAAATAAGAACTTAACATCGGCTAGTCTTTCTGAATAATTAATATTTAAACAATCTTTCAAATCATTCGTAAACCATACACCAAGTATTCGAAATTTGGATGGATTCCAATCAAAGTCTAAATGCTCTAAATATCGGGTTTTACAGTTTTTTTCTACTTCCCAGCCATATTACACTTGACTTACCCAAATTCATACGAAGACCTGAGACCAAGCCAAATCTATATAGAACAACAATACATGTTTCAAAAGACTTACGATCTCCTGCAAGCAGGAACTCTGTATCATCGGCGTACTGTGACAGTTTGTGTTCTACATCATTATTGTAATTCCTTGGATATCAAGATTTTCCCTGACCATTATTGCTAGTATTTCTACACATAACACAAACAAATAGGGAGAAATTGGGTCCCCTTGTCTACAACCTCTTTTTACGTTAAACCAGTTTGAGACCTGACCATTTACAATGACACACACGACTTAATGTTTTTTTATAAAAAAAGTCCTTATCCATTTGCATATATCATTTTTAAAACCAAAAACATCTAGTACTTTAAACATAAATTCCCAATTTACCGAATCAAAAGCTTTTTCGAAATCTATGTTTAATAACAACCCAGGTAAGTTATATTCATCCAAATAAGCAATAGTATCATAAATCAGACGTAAATTATCACCCAATATATCTGTTTTTAATAAACCCTGTTTGGTCTTCGTTGATAATGTTTGGTAGTACTGATTTAATCCGATTTGCTATGCACGACGATCCAATTTTATATACGACATTTAAAAGTGAAATTGGTCTCCATTTTTTTAAGTATTGTCTTGGTTTCACTTTGGGAATAGATGTAATAATTCCTTCTTTTTGTACACTGTCAATTCCTCTTTTCTAAAACTTGCGTTTAAAGCTCTGACGACGAATATACCAATCTTAGTCCAGAAAACCTTGAAAAATTCTGTGAGGAAACCGTCAGAGCCTGGACTTTTATTATTACTCATGTTCTTCAGGACATACGTTGCTTCCTCTAAAGTAATCTCTCCCTCTAAATCGTTTGCTTCTGTTTCATCTAGACAAGGGATGCTATTCACTAAGTTATTTATTTCACAATCCTGGACATTGTCTTCTGTATAGAGTGACTGGTAAAACTTCTGCACCTCTTGAAGGATATCTTTTGATTTGTTAAAATGTTACCTTGTTCATCGATAATCTTAGCCATATTCTTACTGACAAAATGCCGCTTTTCTAAATTGCAAAAATAACTACTAACTTTCTCCCCCTTCCGCTATCCATCTATAGATATCTAGCTCGTGATCTT
>JADBJO010006886.1:17500-22500 GCA_016801955.1 Conus betulinus
AATTTCAATTTTTAACCACGGAGCCTCACACATGAAGTCATTCATTTTCTGTAGACGAGTTTATCGTAAACAGAGAAGAAGCCGCCAGCGAGCTGAACTCAGAAAAAAAAAAAAAAGCTTCGTTTGACTTGTGCGCGGAGAGCAGAGGGAACACGTCCTACCGGTTCGGTGACGCCAGCCAAGTGCCCCCCTGACAGACTTCCTGGTCAGCGTGTTACAGCGGGTCAGTGCAGGGTTGCCGACAGTGGGTCTGTTGGCGGTGATTCGCTACCCGCACTACGACGAGGAGGACGGCACTCAGGTTTTTCCGATCTGGGAGATCGCCTTCCTGGCCTCCATGCTCTCTCTCTGGCCAGCATGTTGTGGCTGGTGGACCTTTGATTCAGGAAGGGTGTGCTGCCCGCGTGTTGTGGCGTGCTGGGGCTGGAATGGGGGGGGGGGGGGTCGCTCGGGGGAGATGTACGTCGTCAACCAGCGAGGAACTCGGGGTCGGGGGCTCAGGGAAGCTCCTCCACCGCCGCCACTGCGATCTCGGCGGCGCGACAGATCGGCAGGAAACTGACATCAAAGACAGATTACGTCAGGGAGTCGTATCTTCTTCACAATCTCGCTTTTGTGGAGAAACTTTGATGACGCTGTCCAGGTGAAACGTTGGTGTGGTTGACTGGAGCCGTGATGTTGTTCACAGGTGGATTGTTTATCTAAAAAGCACTGACCCTCACCACCTCACCCCTTGCCACCCAGACTACAAACACCCCACATCTGTCTCTCCATTCCCACCCTTATCACACGCGTGTGCACACACGCACGCACGCACACACGCACGCACGCACGCACGCACGCACGCGCGCGCGCACACACACACACACACACACACACACACACACACACACACACACACACACACACACTTTTTTCCATTACCTCGAGTCGTGCCATCTTCGTGGGTAAAAGTTGAATAATCGTATTCATGAACATCATTGAAAACATATCAAGACTCTTGTCTCGCCTTTCTTTTCTTTCTTTCCTTTTTTTTTTTTTTTTTCCTTCTTTCTTTCTTTTTTTTTTTTTTTTGAAGTGTGTGTGTGTGTGTGTGTGTGTGTGTGTGTGTGTGTGTGTGTGTGTGTGTAGGGGGGGTGCTGGGGTGGTGATGGTTTGAGGGATGTTTGTTTCAGCATCTTCAGACTCTTGAGGTCATTTAGTAACCTCAAGGACAATTGGTAACCTTGAGAACGCATCACATTGAGGACTCTTAGTGACTTTTGGGGACACATGATTGCTAGGAAACTTGGTGACTTTTAGGACACATTGCCTTGAGGAAACAAACATGATGACCTAGAGAACATATGCTGACCCTTAAGACATTTGATAAACTTGAAGACATTAGGTAACTTCGAGGACATATATTAATCCTGTGGACACTTGGTAACCTTGAGAACATTTGGTGACCTTAAGGACATTTGGTGACCTTGACGTCATCTAGTAACCTGAGGACATTTGGTAACCCTGACAACACCAGGTAACCCTGTTAAACCTTGACACCAGGTAACGCTGGGGACATTTGGTAACCTTTCAGGATATTTGGTAATCTCTTTGAACATTTGGTAACCTGGAGAACATTTGGTGACCTCATCATTCAAACTTGAGGACACTTGGTGACCATGAGGTACTCACTGAAGAGTGAACACTTGATGACCTCTTTGACACCTGGAGCTTTAAAATCAGTTGGTATATTTTGAAGAGGTTTGGTAACCTTGCAGACACTTGGTAACTTTGCAGTCACTGCAGAACACTTGGTAACCTTACAGTCATTGCAGAACACTTGATAACTTTGCAGTCATTGTGGAACATTTGGTAACTTCGCAGTCATTGTAGAAACACTTGGTTACCTTGCAGTCATTGCAGAACACTAGGCAATTTTGCAGTCATTGCAGAACTTGGTAACTTTGCAGTCGTACAGAACACTAGGCAATTTTGATGTCGTTGCAGAAGGCTTTGTCATCTCGAAGACATTGAGCAACCTTGCTGTCATTGCGAAGCACTCTGTAATCTTAAAGGCACTTGGTAACCTTGCAGTCATTGCAGAACAATTGATGACCTTGAAAACTCTTGGTGACCTTGCAGTCATTGCAGAACACTTGGTGACATTGCAAACTCTTGGTGACCTTGCAGTTATTGCAGAACACTTGGTGAACTTGAAGTCATTTGCAGAACACATGGCAACTTTGCAGAAGTGCTTTGTCGTTGCAGAAGACATGGTCAAAGACATTGAGCAACCTTGCTGTCATTGCGAAGCACTCTGTAATCTTAAAGGTACTTGGTAACCTTGCAGTCATTGCAGAACATTTGGTGACCTTGAAAACTCTTGGTAACCTTGTCATTGCAAAACACTTGGTGACCTTGAAAACTCTTGGTGACCTTGCAGTCATTGCAGAACACTTGGTGACCTTGAAAACTCGTGGTGACCTTGCAGTCATTGCAGAACATTTGCTGACCTTGAAAACTCGTGGTGACCTTGCAGTCATTGCAGAACACTTGGTGAACTTGTAGTCATTGCAGAACACTTGGTGACCTTAAAAACCCTTGGTGACCTTGCAGTCATTGCAGAACACTTGGTGAACTTGCAGTCATTGCAGAACAATTGGTGACCTTGAAAACTCTTGGTGACCTTGCAGTCATTGCAGAAAACACTTGGTGAACTTGCAGTCATTGCAGAACAATTGGTGAACTTGCAGTCATTGCAGAACACTTTGCTTGCAATCATTGCAGAACAATTGGTGGCCTTGAAAACTCTTGGTGACCTTGCTGTCATTGCAGAACACTTGGTGACATTGAAAACTCTTGGTGACCTTGCTGTCATTGCAGAACAATGCAGTCATTGCGGTCAGGTGAGGACACTCGGTCATCTCGAGGTCACATGATAACCTTGAGGTCACTCACGGACACTGAAGACTCATGGTAACCTTAAATTTAGCTGGTACAGATGCGGTCATTGGAGGACACAGGATAAAACTCAAGAACACTGGGTAGGCTTGAGGTCACAACGTTCTCTGACGAATGACGTGGACCCCCTTTACCCAAAGTTTATGAATCATCGTCTAGAGACCTCCGTTATGAACGTCGTTAAAAATGATGCTGATTGTTATTTCTGATTTTTATTTTCTTAGCCAAAATTGTGTGGTCAAAATAAGCAAAATGTGGACCGTGCCTGCTGTTCATCCCTCCTAAGGGGAGAAGCATTGACTTTCTCTGCTTTTTGTTTGAGTTTTTGGTATGGTATGTCTGTGTTGTTGCTGTTTCGTTAGTTTTTTTAGGGTTTTGTTTCTGCTGTTTGTTTGTTTGTCTGTTTTCAGAGGAGAGCACGGAAAACAGAAGTGTTTCGTTTCTCACTGACTCTTGTCACAGAGATAACTTTTTTGAGAAATCTTGACAGGTTTGGAAGAAGCCTGCATATCGTTTGTTGTTCAGTTTTTACTGCCAAACGTGCCTTCAGCGTAACATGATCATGTGGAGTACTGCATCACTCAAAATGGCGACAATTCTTCGTATTTATCAGTTACGTAAGAACAGAATTTGAATAACCTCGTCGAGAAAAATCGCAAGAGAACGAAAGAAAGAACAAAGTTTTTAATGGTAAAATAGAAGAACAAGAGCAAGAGCTTGCAGTGAATCATGAAAGTGTCAGCTATTTTAACCATCTCAACCCAGCAGTTTTCTAAAGCTGAAGCACACTAGGAAGTGGTCTTTTGAACAAAAATGTTTATAATTACCTTGGATGATTACAGGGGAGAGGAAATCATGGGTGTAAGGAAAATGGTGAGGAAAGAGGGGAAGGAAAGAGAAGGGGGAGGGGAGGGAAGAAAGGAAAGAGAAGGGGGAGGGGAGGTATTATAGTGGTTGGATCACTCGCTCCAGATTAAAACCAAGGTTAAGCAGGATCGGGTGAATGATGAGCGGGTTGTGCCCTCTCTTGATCACATCCTCCCAAAAAGTCCACCCAGCTGTCAAAGGGCACCTGCCTCCCCTTCAGAGACTGGGCAGATATGTAACAACAGTGAGGAGGTAGGCAGCACTGTCATCAGGCTGGACTCCAGAGATATTAATGTCTGTAACTCCCTGTTCCCTAACGGGTCACCTGTACCTTTTGAAACCCATTTTATGACCCGTATCCACGAGACTGGAAATCGCTGGGAGTTGTCGGACCCTGTTGGAGTTGGCGTAACAGTTATCACCCTTGTCTGTAGTTTCTCCGTCTGGTTGGGGAGAGTATACATTCCACTGCTCTTCCTATCTTTCAGAGATGATTACTGTTTGGGGGGTGAAGGGGAAATGGTCATGGCTGAGCCTTTTTTTTAATCTTCTTTTTAACCTTTAGTCCTCAAAGATAATACGACGTGAATGTTAAATGAAAAGAAGCTGATGTAGACAGCAGATTGTTTAAACGTCATTTCCATTTTAAAAGAAAATCTACTATGCTGCCAAACGAAGCACACAAACTACTATAAAGCACGACACGTTTCGACCACTTTAGTCTTTTTCAGGCAAGTCTAACAGCATTCAAGAACATGAAAAGGAAGAACGAATAATCACTTATCTGCTCAAAATGGCGAAACGTGTGTTTGTCTTGCAATTCGTTTATTTTGTTTGGTGGCATAGTATTTTTTTCTTCAGTTGTTTGAATTTCCACAAGCAGTAACCTGACTTTGAAACTGTCATTTCTGTTTACTTATTCTCACCCATCTCGTGTTTTCTTTAAAAGAATATAATATTGGTATACGTTTTTGAATATCTGACTCGCCGAATTCTCTCAGCTGCTTTGTGATTGGTAGGAAGATCCATGTGAAGTCCTCTGTTGTCTTTGTCAAAAACTCTGTTTAGCTGACTTCTGTTCATCATACACCGATGGACACGTACGGTCTCAATGGACAGACGTATCTCAGAATTCTCCCTTTGTAATCGACAGAGGCTGCGTCGTCTCAAAGGTATAAGAATATGAAACC
>JADBJO010006886.1:32500-50000 GCA_016801955.1 Conus betulinus
TGACTTTCATGCATAGACACTACACTGGATTAAAAAGAAATAACACGTGAAAGCTAGATATTCAAAGCATTTCCCCACAGTGTACAAAATGTGCAAACCAAGGAGTCAACACATAACCCATGTTTATTCTGTCCAAGGCATCACTGATTCTGACAGGATCACTGTCACCGTTGCACACTGCCTGTTGTGCATGACAGTCCTGTCTACACTGGCTAAAACAACACTGGTGTCACTGGAGGGCAGCCTCCCACTTATACAGTTTCCTTGAGTTTTTTGTCCATCACTTTCGTCGATGCGATACTAAGTAGATTGTCAAAAACCATGGTCCCAGGTTTTCCTTCACTCTTGGCTGTCTTTTGGTGAAGGATTAGTTTCCTGGAAATAAAAAGTTCTCACCTATTAACACTGGAATTTTCTTCAGTTCATATCTTGCATTCAAGTTCTTAGTTATGTACGTGCAACAAGCAATCACTGGTGAGTTACTCTTTGAATTCAGGTGGTGGACTCGATCAAAATGGAAGTCTCCAGTAGGATCCAGCTTGCCCACATGCGTGTCATGGACAAGGTTTTCACACTCCTGCTGAGATCCATTCTTCTTTCAGACCAGCCTACAAAAAATCAGGTCCTTCCGTTTTTAAACGGCCTTCCAGATCATTAGTCTTTTGGTCTAAGAAATTGGTTATCCTCTTGAGGCTGTCGATGCTGTTGCGAAGTTGTCATTTTCTCGTTGCAGCTCATTCACTTCTTGACTCAAGGATCCCAACTCTCTCTAAAGGTTGATGCCTCTATCACGTCAGTCCTCCCCGTCGTCTTTCAACTCATCAGCCGTCGTGCTTAGCAACTGGGGTATGGACATTGGATCCATTTGAAGGATATTTGGTAGAGAGAGCTAGCGAGCGAGCGAGCGAGCGAGAGAGAGAGAGAGAGAGAGAGAGAGAGAGAGAGAGAGAGAAGGCTAAAACTTGGATGTTAAATGGTGCGGCCTTTAACATAGGAAATTTCATATCCCGATCCTGCCACGCGTACAAATCAAGTATTTGGCTCTTAGATCAATTTTCGTGACCTATAAGTTGAGAAAAGGTAACTCTGCTTGCAATGGAAAGACAGGCTTAATTTTCCCCTGTTTTTTTTTTTTCCTGAAACTGATCTATTGCAGCCAAATGTTGATCACGTGCAGGCAAGTCTGCTGTCACCCACACGTCTGGTGAACACGTAGCTCAGTGGATAAAGCAGTTGGCTGGGAAACCAGAGGATCACCGGGTCCATGGATCTTCTCTCGCACTGGGAGATCCCCCACACCCCTCCTTCTTCTGTTTGGACCCAAAGTGTTGGTTGGTCCTCTGTTTAGGTGTTAGTGAAGTGGTTTAGTGTTTTTCCACAAAAGAGAACATACCATGTTTTATATTGTATTGAAACTACAATCCTGGTCGGGAGTTTTAATTCGGTAAAGGCAATCTGACCCAAGTGAAATAAATCAGAAAGGAACGCTTTTTATGAGCTAGTGTAAAGAATCAGGTGGTGACAAGCTTGCACTCTACAAAACTATTAAAACCCAACATTGTATAATAGTAACCTTCGGGGCGCAGGCGCGCGCGCGTGCGCGCGCGCGCGCGTGTGTGTGTATGTGTGTGTGTGTTTCTTTTCTGTATGCTCATCCGTAGTACTTTGACACTTCTTTTCATTCATGCTGAAATAAGATGACTAATACTAAAAACGAGTCCATTCAGAACACATTTCTCCTATGTTAGCTTTTGTGTTAATTTTGATATGACCAGTGATTAGAAATGTAAGCTGCACATCTAGTTCTTCTTTTGCAGCTCAGTCATTTTTTCCATTTTAACTGTACGAATCTATATTCATTTAGATACTTTCAACTCATGGACTGACAATTCCCGCATTTATTATCAGATCGAACCTCTATAACCAATTATCGAACATAGACGGTTTACAATATCACTCTGTCGAAACAGATTCAAAGTTATACTTTCCAAACTTTACAGACGTATAAAATACGCAGTCTGCTTATGTGTGGAAGTCTTTTGCTGCTAGTAAATTTGCTTTACACAGAATTATCAACAGTGTATCAGTCTTCCAGAGCTAGGTAACATACCCTTGACAGATCACTTTAAAACGTGTGTATTTCTAAAAATAGAAATGTTTGTATAATATGGAACAGTAAAACAGCGTCAGTACTCTAAACCTGGTCAAACTTCTCTTTCAAGTGTGTAAGTCTTGTTTTTTTTTTTGCAATAAAAGTCTTTTGTAAAGGTGACAAACTTGCACTCTACATAACTATTAAAACCCAACATTGTAAAATAGTAACCTTCCACTCTACGAAACTATTTAAACCCAGCCTTTTAAATAAGTAACTTTGCACTATACGACATTATTGAAACCCAGCCTTGTAAAGAAGTAACCTTGCTCAACACGAAACTATTGAAACCCAGCCTTGTAAAGTATTAACCTTGCTCTATACGAAACTATTGAAACCCGGCCTTTTAAAGTAGTAACCTTGCTCTATACGAAACTATTAAAACCCAGACTTTTAAAGTAGTAACCTTGCACTATATCAACTATCAAACTGGCGCAATATTCAATAGTTCTGTATAGCGCAAACAATTTTCAAATCTCTTTGTCTTGCACTATACGGAACTACTGAATTTCGTTCAGTTTTCAAAAGTTGGTGATCTTGCAATACATGGATTTATGACAATTCTGTCCATCTCCTAAAGTGAGTAAGCTTGCTCTATATGCAAGTCACCCAGATTGTCTGTTAGCAACCGATCAAGTCAGACGATGCAAGGTCTTTATATCGGGAACAGACTTACCGTAATACTGACTGTGAGGGGCAGTCATGATGGCTTTGTGTCGGGGTTATCAGACGCTCTAAAAAGCGTCATGTACCATCTATAGAAGGTGTGGTATCACAAGACTGATCCCAAACACTTCCAACCAGCATGTACCTGGTATTACAACATTGCACTAAATATAAGCTGTAAATAAGTTAAGTAAAAGAGTGTAAAGAAACGTTGAAAGATCTCTCTCTCTCTCACTCTGAAAATCTGTCTATGCATATGAACACACACACGCGCCCGCGTGCGCGCACACACACACACACACACACACACACACACACACACACACACACAAACCCGCGTGTGTGTGTGTGTGTGTGTGTGTGTGTGTGTGTGTGTGTGTGTGTGTGTGTGTATGTGTGTGTGTGTGTGTGTGTGTGTGTGTGTGTGTGTGTGTGTGTGTGTGTGTGTGTGTGTGTGTGATTCCAGATGGATAAATAGGTAGATAGATATTGTCATCAATACATACACAGTACGTCACACACACACACACACACACACACACACACACACACACACACACACACACACATGAGTGTGTGTGCATGTAGCTGTGTATTATTGTTAACTAGGTACATGACTGATTTCCTTTCACTGCACAATGATGTGGAGCTTGACACCTGCATATGTCATAAATTCTGAGCTGGGAAAAATAACAAACGTGCGAAAGTAAACAGGGTTGAATGGTACATTTCATGGAGAGAGAGAGAGAGAGAGAGAGAGAGAGAGAGAGAGAGAGAGAGAGAGAGATAGAGAGAGAGAGACAGACAGACAGACAGAGAGAGAGACAGAGAGAGAGAGAGAGAGAGAGAGAGAGAGAGAGAGAGACGGAGACAGAGAGAGAGAGAGAAAACAGGGTTTTAGATTGTCTTTGAATGATGTTTTTCAGTAAGTGCCCGAAATTATGAGAACATTGTGCAATAAAATGAATATCAATTAATATCCTGATTCTTTCTGGTTTTGCTCGTGTCCAGTTTCCCAAGCTAAACAAAAAAAAAAAATATGATATTATGGTGACGGTCTGATTTCCAGTCAAAACAAAATTAGTGTATTGTAACACAACTGCAGGAGTTAAAGGGAAACATTATAGCACAGTGTAATCACTGAATAGAAGAAAGAAGGAAGAGAACGGGAAAGGAAAGGGAAAAGCAGTGGAACGCAAAGGACATTCCCAAATTAAAAAGAAAATCTGGCGAATTTAAGATTAGCTTCCAAATAACAATTTGCATTATGCTGCAATTCATTTTTAATATGATGGAAGTGAGTTTCAATACAAAAAGTGTCTGTTTAATTTCTAATCAAACACAGGATTTCGATACACAGATTATAAGCAAAGTTGTCTCTCTTCTTCAACACTCCTTATTCATTCTTGTAATATAAGATACCTTTGAAAATCTGAACACAATGAAACAAGTAAAACATACATAGACAGATACGCATTGCTACTAATACATGCTGGAATACATTGTACACTGACAAATAAAGCATCTAATTCAGTATTTCTAAACCACGTTGTAGTGCCAGTACATACTACCTCACTGATTCTGAACACGTTGCAGTGCCAGTACATACTACCTCACTGATTCTGAACACATTGCAGTGCCAGTACATACTACCTCACTGGTTCTGAACACGTTGCAGTGCCAGTACTTACTACCTTACTGATTCTGAACGTGTTTCAGGAAATGCAACACAAGGTAAATTACACTCATCCTGCATATGGTTCGCGCGAACCATACTCCAAACTTACAATCAGATTTAGGTACATCGGAAAATAAAATTACTTTGCTGTTTGTTTTGTTTTGTTTTTGTAGTGTACGTATGTTTTAACTGTTAATCTATGTGTAATCCGTATGTAAAAGACGTGCAGTTTGTTGTTCCAGTTTCAATCAAACTGTTCAGCAATGCTGGCTGTCAGAACTTAAGCACATATAACACGTATGTTTGCGCCATACACTGCATTTAAGAACTGAAAAAAAACAACGTTTCCTTTATATTTGTTACGAAATTGTTAGTGTAAAGCTTGCATTTGGTAAATGAAATCGTTTTACTTCATCAGGAACACATCCACCAGCATTTCTTGCAAACGAACTGCAACAGTAAGTGGCCAGACAAGACGCCCAGCTTTGAAGTTCTGGCAAACTGTGGATTTCCCAGCGTGGAGAGTTCACTCATTAAACAGTCCTCGGCGAAGTGCAGGGCGTGTCACTGGCATGGAGGACAGCAGGATTCCTCACATTCTCCTGCACTGCCAGCTGAAGCCGGGAAAGGGGGCAGGTGGGGGGAGGGGGGGGGGTAGCAGGTGGGGGGGGGGGCAGGTGGGGGAGGGGGCAGGTGGGGGATCAGGTGGGGGAGGGGGCAGATGGGGGGGGGAGGCAGGGGGGGGGGGGGTTGTGACCAAGGTAGACAACTTTTCATTTACAGAGTTATTCTGGAGAACCGTCTGGGGGCTCTTCGTCCTCGCCGCCGACATCGTCTACGTCATCGTCCTGCCCCAGCTGACGTCAGCCCTCTCCCTACGTCACACCAACGCAAACGGCGCTCTGACGGCGTTTCCTGGTCGGCGCAGTGCTGCGGGTCGGGGCCGGGAAGCCGACGATGGGTCTGCCGTGATCCACTACCCGTACTACTACGACGAGGAGGATGGAACATGGAACTCAGGTGTTTCCGATCTGGGGGATTACCTTCCTGGCTTCCATGCTTTGTCTGACCAGCGTGTCGTGGCTGGTTGACCTTTGCTTCAGGAGGGTGTGCTGCCCACGTGCTGTGACGTGCTGGGGCCGGGCCGGGGGGGGGGGGGGGCCGCTCGGATGTGTACGTCGTCAACCAGCGAGGAACCTCGGGGTTGAGGGCTCGGAGAAGCTCCTCCACTGCCGCCACTGCGACGTCAGCGGCGCAACCGCTCGGCAGGAAACTGACATCAAAGACAGATTACGTCAGGGAGTCGTACCTTCTTCATAATCCTGCTTTTGTGGAGAAACATTGATGACGCTGTCTAGGTGAAACGTTGGTGTGGTTGACTGAAGCGGTGATGTTGTTCACAGGTGGATTGTTTATCTGAAAAGCACCGACCCTCACCACCTCACCCCTTGCCACCCAGACTCCAAAACACCCACATCTGTCTCTCCATTCTCACCCTTATCACATACGCGCCCCACCCACACACCACACCCACATCCACACCCACCCACCCCACCCACACACACACACACGCACGCACGCACGCACGCAAGCACACACACGCACGCACGCACACACACACACCCACCCACCCACACACCACACCCCACACACACACACACACACACATTCACACACTTTTTTCTGTCATCTCGTGTCATGCCATCTTCATGTATAAAAGTTGTTTAATCATATTCCTGAACATCATTGAAAACATATCAAGACTCTTGTCTCGCCTTTCTTTTCTTTCTTTCCTTTTTCCTTTTTCCTTCTTCATCGTTCTTTCTTTTTTGGGGAAGTGTGTGTGTGTGTGTGTGTGTGTGTGTGTGTGTGTGTGTGTGTGTGTGTGTGTGTGTGTGTGTGTGTTGGGGGGGGGGAGGTGTGTGCTGGGGTGGTGATGGTTTGAGGGATAATTGTCTCAGCATCTTCAAACTCTTGAGGTCATTTAGTAACCTCAAGGACAATTGGCAACCTTCAGAACGCATCACATGAGGACTCTTAGTGACTTTTGGGACACACAATTGCTAGGAAACTTGGTGGATTTTACGACATATTGCCTTGAGGAAACATGGTAACCTTGAGAACATTTGGTGACCTAGAGAACATTTGATGACCCTTAGGACATTTGGTCAACTTGAAGACGTTAGGTAACTTCGAGGACATATGGTAACCCCTGTGGACATTTGGTAACCTTGAGGGCAGTTGGTGACCTTGATGACCTTGAGGACATTTGGAACCTTAGGACATTTGGTGACCTTGACGTCATCTATTAGCCTTGAGGATATTGGGAACCCTGAGGACATTTGGTAACCTTGAGCACATTTGTTGACCTTGACACCAGGTAACCCTGAGGACATCTGGTCACCCTGGGGACATCTGGTAATCTTGATGACATTTGGTAATCTCATTGAACATTTGGTAACATTGAGAACGTTTGGTGACCTTGAGGTCATCATTCAACTTGAGGACACTTTGTGACCACGCAGTAATCACTGAAGAGTGGACACTGGATGACCTCTGGGATACCTGGTGCCTTAAGATCATTTGGTATATTTGAAGACGCTTGGTAACCTTGCAGACACTTGGTAACTTTGCAGTCACTGCAGAACACTTGGTTACTTTGCAGTCACTGCAGAACACTTGGTAACTTTGCAGTCATTGCAGAACATTTGGTAAATTTGAAGTCATTGTAGAACATCTGGAAAATTTACAGTCATTGTAGAACACTTGGTAACCCTGCAGTCATTGCAGGACACTAGGCAAATTTGCAGTCATTGCAGAACACTTGGTAACTTTGCAGTCGTACGGAACACTAAGCAACTTTGCAGTCGTTGCAGAAGACTTGGTCACCTCGAAGACATTGAGCAACCTTGCTGTCATTGCGAAGCACTCTGTAATCTTAAAGGCACTTGGTAACCTTGCAGTCATTGCAGCAGAACGCTTGGTGACCTTGAAAACTCTTGGTGACCTTGCAGATATTGCAGAACACTTGGTGCCTTGTCATTGCAGAACTCTTGGTGACCTTGTCATTGCAGAAAACTCTTGCTGTCATTGCAGTGACCTTGCAGTGCAGAAACACCTTGCATTGCAAAACACACCTTTGTAATTCCAGAACAACCTTGCTGTCATTGCAGAACACTTGGTGACCTTGCAGTCATTGCAGAACACTTGGTGACCTTGCAGTCATTGCAAAACACCTTGGTCATTGCAGAACCTTGCATTGTCATTCCAGAACACTTGGTAACCTTGCAGTCATTGCAGAACACTTGGTAACCTTGCTGTCATTGCAGAACACTTGGTAACCTTGCTGTCATTGCAGAACACTTGGTAACCTTGCTGTCATTGCAGAACACTTGGTAACCTTGCTGTCATTGCAGAACACTTGGTAACCTTGCTGTCATTGCAGAACACTTGGTAACCCTGTCATTGCAGAACACTTGGTAACCTTCATTGCAGAACACTTGGTAACCTTGCTGTCATTGCAGAACACTTGGGAACCTTGCTGTCATTGCAGAACACTTGGTAACCTTGCTGTCATTGCATTGAACCTTGCTGTCATTACAGAACACTTGGTAACCTTACTGTCATTGCAGAACTTGGTAACCTTGTCAGAACAGCACTTGGTAACCTTACAGTCATTGCAGAACACTTGGTAACCTTGCTGTCATTACAGACACTTGGCAACCTTGCAGTCATTGCAGAACACTTGGTAACCTTGCTGTCATTACAGAAGAGCAGGTAACCTTGCAGTCATTGCAGAACACTTGGTAACCTTGCTGTCATTACAGAAGAGCAGGTAACCTTGCAGTCATTGCAGAACACTTGGTAACCTTGCTGTCATTACAGAAGAGCAGGTAACCTTGCAGTTCATTGCAGAACACTTGGTAACCTTGCTGTCATTACAGAAGAGCAGGTCACCTTGCAGTCATTGCAGAGCACTTGGTAACCACTTGTCATTACAGAAGAGCAGGTCACAGTCATTGCAGAACACTTGGTAACCTTACAGTCATTGCAGAACACCTGGTAACCTTACAGTCATTGCAGAACACTTGGCGACCTTACAATTATTGCAGAGCATTTGGTTACCTTGCATTCATTGTAGAACACTTGGTGACCTTGCATTCATTGCAGAAGACTAGGTAACCTTACAGTCATTGCAAAACACTTGGTAGCCCTGCAGTCATTGCAGAAGACAAAGTAACCTTAGTCATTGCTGAACTCTTGGTTATCTTGCAGTCATCGCAGAACACTTGGTAACCTTACAGTCATAGCAGAACACTTAGTGACCTTGCAGTCATTGCAAAAAACTAGGTAACCTTGCTGTCATTACAGAACACTTGATAACCTTGCAATCATTGCAGAAGACTAAGTGATCTTACACTCATTGCAGATCCCACAGTAACCTTGCAGTCATTACAAATACTTGGTAACCTTGAAAACTCTTGTTGACTTTGCAGTCATTGCAGCACGTTTGGTAACAGTGAAGACACTTGTTAACCTTGCAAACATTACAAAATGCTTGGTAACCGTGAAGACCCATGGTAACCTTGCAGTCATTGTAGAACACTCGGTAACCTTGCAGTCATTGCGGAACACTCAGTTACCTCGCAGTCATTGCAGAACACTCGGTAACCTTGCATTCATTGCAGTATATTAGGTAACCATGAAGGCAGTTCGTAGTTTGATGCTACGTAAGAACGCTTTGTGACCTTGAAGTCATTGCGGAACACTCGGTGCCTTTGGAATCATTGTAGAACACTCAGTAACATCGCAGTCAGTGCAGAACACTCGGTAACATTGCAGACCATTGCAAATCACTTGGTGCCTTTGGAGTCAATGCAGAACACTTAGTAACCTTGCAGTCATTGCAGAACACTTGGTAACCTTGCAGTCATTGCAGTATATTAGGTAAACATGAAGACAGTTCGTAGTTTGATGCCATGTAAGAACGCTTGGTGATCTTGAGGTCACTTGATCTTCTCGAGGACACCTGATCACGGTGAGTTGTTTGGTAACCGTGAAGACGATAGGTAATCGTTGAGACACTTTTGGTCACTTAGGGCGTTTAGTAACCCTGTGGTCTGTAAAAGACACTTGGTAATCTTGAGGTCACTTGGTAGCTTTGTGGTCACGTGAGGACACTTGGTCATCTGGAGGTCACATGATAACTTTGCGGTCGCTTACGGACATTGAAGATGCGTGTTAACCTTAAATGTAGGTGGTACAGATGGGGCATTGGAGGACACAGAATAAACTCAAGAACACTGGGTAGGCTTGAGGTCACAACGTTCTCTCTGATAATTGACGTTGGACCCCCTTTAACACCAAAAGATTATGAATCATTGTCTAGAGACTTCAGTTATGAATGTCGTTTAGAATGATGATTGTTATTTCTAATGTTTGTTTTGGAAGCCATTAGTATTTCTGATTTTTGGTTTCGCAGCAAAAACCGTATGGTCGGAAAAAAAATATGGACCCTGCCAGCTGTATATCCGTCCCAAGAGGAGAAACATTGAATTTTCTTTGCTTTTCGTTTGTTTGAGTTTTTTTTCCCCTTTATCTGTGTTGCTGTTGTTTCCTTAGTCTATTTGTCGTTGTAATTGTTTTTTGTTGTTAGTTTTTGTTGTTTGTGTTTGTTTGATTTTAGAGGAGGCAGTCATTGCATTGATAACAGAAGTGCTTCGTTTCTCAGACTCTGTCACAAATGTCACTTTTTTGAGAAATCTTGACAGGTTGGGAAGAAGCGTGCATATCGTTTGTCGTTTTTTTTTAATTTATTTATTTATTTTTTTTTACAAACGTGCCTCCATCGTAACATAATCATGAGGAGTGCTGCATCATTCGAAATCGCGACAATGCACTTTGTATTTATCAGTTAAGCAAGAATGTGAATAATCCCATCAAACCGGATTCGGTGAGTAGCAGCCGTATCGAGCGGTCACGGTTTTCGCACGCTCCAAGCACGCAGCAGAGTTCGTGAGCTGAGCCTTTTTTTTTTTCGACTTTGCCGTTTTTTTTTTTTCCGCCACGCCGAATCGACACAGCGGTTTACTACTGTGACATAGAGGTATTTTTTCTTCACTATTTCGTTGTCATTTTTTTTGCGAGAATGACTACCGGCGTCAACCCCGTCTTTGCTAAAGTCAAAGACATCCCTGACTCGAGCAACAACCAACCAACCGTCTTAGAGATTGCTTGGCAGGTGAGAGGTCAGTCGGTCAGGGGTCGATAGTCGGGGCGCAACTGATCAACGGCCTCTGAAGGATTTATCCAGCATCGACAGAGGCAAAAAATCAGCTCCTGACCCAGGGTATGAGGGTAAGAGGGATCATTTTACAACTGGCAAATACTAACCCTTTTATTCTGTAGAGTGACACTGGGGAGGAGAAGCCAACAACAGAAGTGTGGGTCGACAACGTGCCCATATCAGTGGCCGACTCAGAAATCGAACATTCCCTGGCGAAGGTAGGGTGTGAATTGCGTTCCTCAGTTAAAACAGAGAGAGAGCGAGGGATGCAGATGGAAAACTTACCCGATTTTTGACGGGACGGAGATTCGTTTTCATCACCATCCCTGACGCGCCCCTGGAAAAGTTCATGAAAGTAAGTCTGTTCTGGGCTAAAATATATCATACGGAACAAAAGCTGGCTCAAAAAAAAAAAAAAACCCTGATCTGTTCCAATTGCCTGGGACAGAACCACCATGCCTCGGTATGCGAC
This sequence comes from Conus betulinus, assembly GCA_016801955.1. Taxonomy (NCBI): domain Eukaryota; kingdom Metazoa; phylum Mollusca; class Gastropoda; order Neogastropoda; family Conidae; genus Conus; species Conus betulinus. The sequence goes on from JADBJO010006886.1 coordinate 43,755, forward strand.
AAAGAGGTTGTCTGCCGCAAGTGCAGACAGTCCGGCCATAAGCGCAGGGATCCTCTGTGCCAGTTTTTTCTGTTCAGGGACTCCGGTCGAGGACAGAGAGGACACACCCGGAGTGGGTAACATCGTGCCAACGGACAGCGACCAGCCCGACGACGACAGCCACAAACGGGAGGACCGCGCAGCCAGAGAGGCAGGCCCAGCGAGCGTCAGGCCACGCTCTCTGCCTCCCTGCAGCTGGAGAGCCTGTCCCGGAGCAGGTCGGAGACCCCGAAACGCCGGCGATCCAAGGAGGGGTCCAGCCCAAAAGAGGTAGCAGGGAGGGGTAAGCACCCGAAAAAGGACAGTGGTAAATCCACCCGTCACGCTCCCCGCAGTACCAACACTGAGGTAAGCGACCAGTGTGGGCAGACGCCCGGCTTCATAGGACAGACCTCATGGTTTCGGCCTCGCTTGGATTACGGACATTGAGTAAGGGATTCGGAAAATGTGTAGTAGTGTAATATCCGTATAATACTTCCAGTGGACAAAATACGGATATGTTCTTTGAATGTAAGAGGTCTGAGAAACAAATTTAAATGAGCCGCTATTTTTCGTTATTTAAAAAAGTAATAAAATTGATATTGCCTGTTTACAGGAAGCCCATGTAACCGAGAATGATGCGTTGCTATGGGGAAAACAGTGGGGAGGAAAATTGTTTTACAATGAGGGTACGAAAAGGTGTCAAGGTGAGATTATTCTAATAGCAAAAGATTTTGATGGTAACGTAGATGTTGAACTGGCTCTAGAGCGAATCTTAGTCGTTTCAGTCAAAAGTGAACTTTATGACTTTAAATTGGCAAATATATATGCTCCTAATAAAATGAACGATAAATCAGCTTTCATGACAAAGTTATAGGAAACGTGTGCTGAATATAGTGAGCAAAATGTATTGTTGCTTGGTGATTTTAATTGTGTTATGAAGAACAGTCTTGATATTATTACGGGTCAATGTCATCATCACGAGTCAGAAGTAAAAGAGTTAAATAATGTAGTAAGAAATTTGAATCTGACAGACATCTGGGAGTTTTTCATATTGAAGAAAAATATTTCTCCTGGGCAAGAATAACCCTTTCATTGCTCGGCGTTTGGACTACTGTTTTGTGTCAGAGGAAATGCTACCCTTGTGTGTGTTTCGTGTGAATCACGGTTGCGCATTCAGATCACAAAGCTGTCATAACGGAGCTAAAAACGGTAATTTTGAAGAGAGAGGTCCAGGATACTGGAGATTTAACAATAGTTTTTTTTTTTTTAAAAGATACTAAGTTTGTGGCAAAGATGAACGATTTATTAGACAAGCATCTCAATAATTCTTCCGATGATGTGTCTTATATACGAAGGTGGGATCTATGTAAAGTTGAAATTCGTACATTTTGTACTGAGTATGGAAAATCACTAGCATGCAAAAGAAGAAATCGTGAATATCGTCTGAACGCACAGCTAATGGAAAAAGAAAAGGCATTAGTCAGTAATCCCTCTGATGTAGGGGTGCAGAAACAGTATCTTAGTCTAAAACAAGAAATAGAGTTGTTGCAGGTTGAGAGAAACGAGAGGAGCGCAAATTAGAGCAAGAGTTTAAATGGATTGAAGAAGGTGAAAGGAATACAAAATATTTTTGCAATCTGGAAAAGGGTAGAGGAAAGAAGAAAGTAATAGCGAGATTAATTAAAGATTCAGGTGAGATCATTACAGATCAGACAGAAATTTTGCAAGAACAAGTCTCATTTTATAGGAAACTTTATAATCAAGAAACTGTTGAAAAAGATGTTAGGGGTGCAACAAATACATTTATGGAAAATGAAAACTTTCCAAGACTAGATGCTAATGAAGCTGTTTCATGCGAGGGCATGGTGACAGAGGAGGAAATGACAAGCGCTCTGAAGAATATGAGAAATGGATCTGCCCCCGGCAATGACGGACTGACAATAGAGTTTATAAATTTTTTTTGGAATAAGATATGTAAAACACTTACTCAGTCGTTCACGGAAGCTTTTCATGTTGGTAAACTGTCATATTCTCAAAGATATGGTGTAATAACTCTGCTACATAAGGGAAAAGATTTAGATAGAGACAAATTAAACAACTGGAGACCATCACGTTGACTAACAGTGATTACAAATTATTAGCCAAAGTCTTAGCGTTAAGACTTGGACGAGTCATCACTAGCTTGGTAAATGAAGATCAGGTAGGTTACATCAGAGGTAGAAACATCGCAACAGTCATAAGATCGATTGATGACGTAATCAATTACCTAAATAAAACTAATAGAGCCGGCTTTTTGCTGGCTATTGATTATGCAAAAGCATTTGATTCGATATCAAAGAGTTTTCTGCTGAAAGTGTTTGACATTTTTGGTTTTGGACCAGATTTTAAAAAGTGGGTGTCTATTTTGATAAACGGAAACATGACCTCTGTAAATCACGGAGGTTGGATTTCCGAGCCCTTTGATGTGAAATGCGGAATAAGACAAGGTTGCCCTTTCTCACCTTTAGCCTTTGTGCTAGCTGTCGAGTTACTAGCCATTAACATTCGGAATAGTTCGATTGCAGGCATCAAAGTTCCTTTACCTTCTGGGAATGGAAATTCTAGTATAAAGATAAAAACAATGGCAGATGACACAACATTGTTTCTCAAAGATCGACATGATATGTTTAAATCATTAGAAATCTTGTCATCGTTTGAAAAGTTTTTTGGATTGATATTGAATGTTCTGAAAACAAAAGCTCTACTAATGGGAACTATGAAAAAAGACCCAGATCTTCCATTCACAACAGTGAACAGAATGAAAGTTCTGGGAATTATTTTGATACCAACGAGATGGCGAAGAACATTGATGAAAACTGGAATGAAAGAATCGATAAAATGAATAGTACAATAAATAATTGGAAAAGGAGAGATCTCTCCATTCAAGGTAAAGTGATTGTTATAAAAACGTTTCTGATAAGTCAATTTGTTTATGTAATGCAGTCTATTGGTCTTCCGGCTGCAGTGTTGAGTAAAATTAATACAGCGTTATACGATTTCTATGGCAGAAAAACAATTCAGTAACAGGAAAGCATTCAAGAAAGTGAGAGGAAGAAATGGAATCAAAAACGTAGACGAAGGTGTCTGAACATGATCAACATGCTTCAGTCCAGAAGCTTCTAAACTTACAATGGATGGGTAAATTATATAACGCCAAAGAAAATGAAAACTGGAGGTTGATCCCATTGTGGCATTTGAACAAACTGGCAAACGGGGGTAATTTCTTCAATGTAAACACAAGGACAAGGATATGCAGGGTATTGATAGAATTGAGAATGATTTCTGGAAAGACATATTTGCATGTTATCTAGACAACAAAACTATAAGTAAACAAAGTGAAAAAACAGTGGTAATTTTCCAGTCACAGCTTCTCTTCAACAACTCTCTCATTAAATACAAAAATAAAGTAATATTCTTTCCAAACTGGCACAATGCAGGAATTGAACAGATGAAAGATATAATCCATCAGAATGAACATAGATTTCTGTCTCTTGAGGAAGTACAGAACATGGTTGGGCAAAGCAAGGCTAATATTATTTTTGAATATAATGCCCTTATTAACTCTATTCCCAGAGTGGATTCAATGGATAGAGAGAGGAGATCCTTGCTCAAGCTGGCTTGATTATGATGCAAAACATCTCTCATACACAAGCAAAAAACATCAGGAAAATGTTATCCAAAGACAACATAAAATTTACCAACGGCCCATTATTTTTGGGAAAGGAAATTTTGTTACACCCTAGACAAACAGGCCTGGTCTAGGGCTAAAGAAACCACCAAAGAAGTGCGACTTAGAGTCCTTCACTGGAAAGTGTTACATAATATTTACCCTACTAATATAATGTTAAACAAAATGAAAATACGAGAAATAATCAGTGTTCATATTGTGTTGATAAGGTGGATTTATTGAACATTTTTTCTATAATTGTCCAGTTGTAAAGAATTTTTGGAATTTCATTGAGCAAAAAAATTATGTAGACACAAATGTTAAGCTAACGTTGTCAGTCACTGATGTTCTGTTTGGTGTGAACAGTTCATTCTGCCACGTGAAAATATGTATACACATAAACTTCATTCTACTGGTTGGGAAAATGTCCATAAGTATTTTTAACAAGACACGGTCTGCATTCTCATTGCAATCAATCTTTGAACAAGAATTCAACGTAAGGAGCTAGTTTATACCTCACTTCATCTTCCAGCTTCATCCCGACCCCGTCCACTAGCGCCCCCCCCCCCCCCCCCCCCCCCCCCTCCTCCTTCTCTGGCGCTCGCTGTCCTTTTTCTCTGCCTTTTTTTTTTTTTTTTCTCTTTTGGCCTGTGTCGGTTCACTAGTAGCTGGCTCTCTCTCTTATATAGCTAGTTATAATCACTTTCAGGTCATGTTTCCAAGTTTTAAGTAATCATTTCATTCATTCTTTCTTTCATTTATTAACATTTCCTTTCCTTTCGGGGGGGATGGGGTGGGGTGGCGGAGGATCGTGATTCACTGTATCTGTGCCTATTCTTTCTAGAACTATGTATATTTGCGGATAGGATTTATTAACATGTATATGCTTTTGACTATAGACTAATGATTTCGTAGGACCGCAGATAGGTGCCCGCGCGCGCGCGCACGCGCATACACGCACACACGCACACGTACACACACACACACACACACACACACACACACACACACACACACACACACAACACACACACACACACTCACACTCACGGATACTTGTCCCCCTGATGGTCCTTCCTCACGTCCTCCTTGCAGCTCCCCCCCCATACCCCCCCCCCCCCCCCCCCCCCCCGATATTTCATCATTTCTTTTTCATCGTGAGGATGGCGTTTCTGAGGAACTGGCAGGTGCGAGACTACTTATAACTGTAGTGCACAAAATTATTAATCCTTTCGTTCCATGTTCGCTCCTTCCTTCGGTCATTCTTGGATATTTTCGTTTTTCGTTCCAAGGAGGGCTTTCGGGGAACGTTTGGACGCATGGGAGAGATCAGAGGAGGCGAAAGGAAATCTTTGTTTCATTTAGTCTATTCAACCGGTCACAATTAGGCTGGAAGATTATCGTGTTTCACATTTGTTTACAGCTGTACATTTATCTTGATATTTCGTTTGTTTGTACACAGCAACGAATTATTTTCTGTTTTTGCCTTCCGCCTTCTTCATCTTCTTCTTCCTTTCTTCCTTCCTTTCTTTCCTTCTTTTTCTCTGTCGGTCCTTTTTGTGTTTTGTTTTATTTTTGTTTTGTCTTTGTTGTTGTTGTTGTCTTGTGTTTGTTTGTTTTTTTTTTTCTTTTTTTTTTTTTTTTTGTATAAGCAGACATCATCAGAGTGAGTGTGCCAGTACACCACACATTAGAACATTAACAAACCCAGACACATTGTATCAAATGCCCAAACACTAAAATCACCAAAAGTTTGTCTATTTTGAGAGAGAACATACAGACTATGCATGGTGTGTAAGAGACTGGTTGAAAAAAAAAAAAAAAAAAAAAAAAAAAACTAGTCGTGGAAATTGATTTTTTTCCGCTTTTTTTTTTTTTTTTTTTTTTTGGCAGATGAAGAAGACAGTGTGATGCACAAAAAATGAACAGGTGGATTTTGGCCTTAGGAGGAAAAAAAAAATGGCCGCCTTAGGTGCTCCATTGATCCGACAACTGATGCCTCAATCAAAAAAAAAAAAACAAAACAAAAAAAAAAACCATCAAACCAAAACCACAAGAGAGTGAAACAAAAGTTTCTTTAATGGGAAAATAGAAGAACAAGAGGAAGAGCTTGTAGTGAATCATGAATAGCGTCAGCCAGTTTTACCTTCTCAATCCAGCAGTTTTCTAAAGCTAAAGCACACTAGTAATAGTAAGTGGTCGTATGAACAAAAATGTTTACAATTACCTCAGAGGAGTACGGTGGAGGGAAAATCATGAATGTAAGGAAAATGGTGAAGGTAGAGGGGAAGGAAAGGGAAGGGGGAGGAGGGGAGGTAATACAGTGGCTGGATTACTCACTCCAGAGCAAAACCAAGGTTAAGCAGGATCAGGCGTATGATGAGCAGGTTGTGCCCTCTCTTGATCACATTCTCCCAAGTCCACCCAGCTGTCAAAGGGCACCTGGCTCCCCTTCAGAGACTGGGCAGGTATGTAAAAACGGCGAGGAGGTAGGCAGCACTGTCATCAAGCTGGACTCG
>JADBJO010006886.1:55000-60000 GCA_016801955.1 Conus betulinus
TGACGTCAAGGTCATCAAGTGTCCTCAAGGTTACCAAATGTCCACAGGTTTACCATATATCCTTAAAGTTACCTAATGTCTTCAAGTTTACCAAATATCTTAAGGGTCACCAAATGTTCTCTAGGGTCACCAAATGTCCACAGGTTACCATAGTTCCTCAAGGCTAGGTGTACTAAAAGTCACCAAGGTTCCTAGCAATCACGTGTCCCCCAAATCACTAAGAGTCCTCAATGTTTTACGTTCTCAGGGTTGCCATTGTTCTTGAGGTTACTAAATGACGTCAAGGGTCTGGAGATGCTGAAACAAACATCCCTCAAACCACCAGCACCCCAACACTACCACCCCCCCACCCCAAGAAAATAAAAGGAAAAGAAAGGAAAGAAACAAAAGAAGGCGAGACAAGACTCCTGATATGTTTTCAATGATATTCAGGAATACGATTATTCAACTTTTATCGACGAGGATCGCACGACTTGAGATAACGGGGAAAAATATGTCCGTGTGTGTGTGTGTGTGTGTGTGTGTGTGTGTGTGTGTGTGTGTGTGTGCGCGCGCGCGCGTGCGCGCGCATGTGTGTGCATGCGAGCGTGCGTGCGTGTTTGCGCGTGATTGTGATAAGGGTGGGAATGGAGGGACAGGTGTGGGTATTTGAAGTATGGGGGCGAGGGGTGAGGTGGTGAGGATCGCGGCATTTTAGATAACTAAAAATCCACCTGTGCACAACATCACCGCTCCAGGCAACCACACACCACGTTTCACCGAGACAGCATCCTCAATGTTTCTCCACAAAAGCGGAACTGTGAAGACGTAATCAGTCTTAGACGTCAGTTTCCTGCCGAGCTGTTGCGTCTCCGACGTCGCAGCAGTGGCAGCGGTTGAGGAGCTTCCCCGAACCCCCAACCCCCAGGTTCCTCGCTGGTTGACGACCTGCACCTTAAAGTGCCCCCCCCCCCCCTCCTGCCCCCGCCCTGGCCCCAGCACGTCACAGCACGCGGGCAGCACACCCATCCTGAAACAAAGGTCCACCAGCCATGTCACGCCCACCAGACAGAGCATGGAGGCCAGGAAGGCAATTTCCCGGATCGGAAACACCTGAGTTCCGTCCTCCTCGTCATAGTACTGGTAGCAGATCACCGCCGGCAGACCTACCGTCGGATCTCCGGCCCTGACCCGCAGCACTGCGCCAACCGGAAGGCCGTCAGGGCGCCGCAAACGTTGGTGTGACGTAGGAAGATGGCTGACGTCAGCTGGGGCAGGACGATGACGTAGACGATGTCGGCGGCGAGGACGAAGAGCCCCCAGATGCTCCTGACGAAGATGGCTAAAGCTGTGGCCCTGCCTCCAATGAGGATGATCCACAGCAGCTTTGTGTCAGAGGCCTGAAAAGGTGAATGAACTGTTTAGAAGCAGTTGCGGGGGGTTGGTGGTGGTGGTGGTGGTGGTGGTGGTGGTGGGGGGGTTATAGGTTCAAGACCGAGCATCTTGATTATTGCACGCTGGCAAGCATACATGCTGCAATGTCTGAGGCAAAAAAACAATAAAACAAAAACAAACACAAACCAAACCAAACCAACAAAAAACAAACAAGGAAACAAACAAAACTCTGATGGCTATATCTCTACCAATCACAGACCGTTACAGTTTTAAGTGCATGGGGAAGGGGAGGGGGGCACCCATGGCTGAAAACTATCAATTTTCTGTTTGATGATCTCTAGATTAAGGTAACGTTTATCTGGAACATATTGAAGGTGGGTGGATTTTAAATGAAAAGAGGTTGACTAAGAAACTGAACTGTTTACTCTCGTTAGTTTCAAACTTGACTGCAGACGGCAATTGAAACAAACTTAAAAGAAAACAAACAAATTACAAGACAAAACACGACTCGTTTCGGCCTCTTTGGTCTTCTTCAGGCAAGATAAACAACATTCAGGACGATCAAAACAAAGAACGAGCAATCACTTACCTCTTAAAACTGGGCGCAAAATGAAATTGACGATGAAATCATTCAACATCCACTTTGCGCCCAATTTGAGGAGATAAGTGACAGCTCCTTCATTTTCATTGATCTTGAATGTTGTTCCCTCGCCACATCTCCACGTGTACACACATTTTGTACATCTATCAGTCTGCTCTTCATATTCTAACTGCGTGCTCACATACTCATTCTCACAGAACTCTGACTCTTCCTCCTCTCTTCCCCCCCATCTCTCTCTCTCTCTCTCTCTCTCTCTCACTCTCTCTCTCGCTCTCACGCACACACACACACACACACACACACACACACACACACACACACACACACACACACACACACACACACACACACACACACACACACACACACACACACTCACACAGGGTCCAATTACTCATTTATTTCAAGCAGGTGTGTCGCATTTTTATCACAGATAGTCCATGCGGAATAATCTATGTAAAGTCGTCATAGGGCAACCTACCACAGGACACACTGCAATACTGCTGAGCTGCTTCGAAAGTAATTATGGTTCCTGTTCTGATCCAACATACACAGGATCCATCACCTGTAAATCCCCTACCAATGACTAAAACCACTCGAAGATATACACGGGTTGTCATTATCATGGTTTTGATATCCCATATTTGTGTAAACCTTGTATACTTATGTGCAATGTCTGTCATTTGGACACAGCCCATCACACATCATCCCTTCTCTCTCTATCCCCATGTGTGACATCACTGCCAGGGTCTTCCCAGGAGACGATGCCATCAACTCATATCCTGTGTGTAGCATGCTCTTAGCGCACGTAAAGTAACCCACGACAATTGGGGAGCTGCCTCTGACAAAATATGGGTAAACAATTCACCGTGATAAACCAACACCGTTATATGGAGACAGTAAAAGAACAACAACAAAACTAAAAAAACAAACAAAAAAACAAACAAAAAACAAAAAAAAAAAAAAAAAAAAAAAAAAAAAAAAAACAAAAAACAAACAACAAAAAAAAGACAGAACCGAAACAAACACACAACAACAACAAAAGAGTGATGTTCTCCTCTGCCCATGCAGTCTGCTCGAGATGGCACTTCCAAATGTACACACATACATCTGTTCTAACAGTGAACAGTGCCAAAAATCTTGATTGGAGGGTTTTAATTGAACAGCCAAACATTTTTTTCCCATGGATATCTACTGGGTCCCGTTTGTCATTTTCCTCTGTGAAAGGCACTGCTTTAGAGACGGTTATATTTGTGATGATCAGATTGGGAAAACAAAGTCAGTCAGCTGGTGTCCGAGCTGAACTCACCCAGACTGTTGGTAAAGGAACAGACAATCCACTCACCTTGGGTCTTAGGGTAGCCCTATACACGTTGTGCGTAAACATGGAGGATGATCCGAGGACGGAATTGTCCACAGACGACATGACGACGATGCTTCTAGACCTGGACAGTGGTACATCGTGATGTAATGTAATGTGATATATGGTAATGTAATGTAATGTAATGTAATGTAATGTAATGTTATGTAATGCAATGTGTCAGCAAACCTGGGGCATGACCCAAAGACGGAACTGTCCACAGGCGACACGACGGCCACTGACACTAGACCTGGACAGTAATGTAATTTAATGTAATGTAATGTAATTTGTGAGCGAACATGGAGGACGACTCAAGGACGGAACTGTCCATAGACAACATGACAGCCGCCGTCACTGCTCCTAGACCTCAACAGTGGCACACCATGTAATGTAATGTATTGTATTGTAATGTAATAGAATGGAATGGAATGTGTGAATGAGCCTGGAGCTTTATTTATGTGCGACATGACAGCTGCAGACACTGCTCCCAGACAGGAAAACCACACACCATGTAATGTAATGTAATGTTATGTAATGTATCACAATGCAATGCAATGAAGTGTAATATACTGTGAGATTTGAGTGAACATGGAAAATATATGAACAAAGTACTTTCTACAGACGACATGACGGTTTCTGACACTGCATCTAAGCCAGGAAAACACATCATGCAACGTGACATAACGTAACATATGGTAAGGTAACGTAACGTAACGTGACGTGACGCGTGATGATCATGGAGAATGATCCCAGCACTTTCTAAAGGCGACATGACAGCTGCCGACACTGCTCCCAGGTCAGGAAAAAAACACACAGTGTAATGTAATGTAATGTAATGTAATGTAATGTAATGTAATGTAATGTAATGTAACGTAATGTAATGATTGATTGGACACAGGAATAGAATGGCCCAAACAGCGTCTAAAGACGACATGATGGCTGCTGACACTGCTCCCAGACCAAGAAAAGAACAACCTTGTAATGTAATGTAATGTAATGTAATGCAATGTGATGTGATGTAATGTGATGTAATGCATATTGATCTGTTGTAATGTGATGGAATGTAATGTAACGTAATGCAATATAATCTAATATGATTTAATGTAATGTAATGTAATCTAATGTGATGTAATGCAATGTTGTGTGATGCATAGTAATGTACTGTAATGCAATGCAATGTAATGTATCAGTGAACACTGAGAATGACTCAAGCTCTATCTAAAGATGACACGACAGCTGCTGACATTGTTTTCCGATCTGGACAATACACCATTTATTGTGCTGTGTTGTACTGTACTGCATTGTATTACACGGTACTGTACTGTACTGTGCTGTGCTGTACTGTGCAGTACTGTACTGTACTTACTGCATTGCATTATACGGTATTGTACTGTACTGTGCTGTGCTGTACTGTGTGAGCAATCACTGATGATGATCAAGCACAGAACTATCTACAGACAGTACATGGCTGCCGACACTGCTCCTATACCTGGACAGTAGTGTAGTGTAATGTGATGTGATTGTGATGCGACGTGATGTGATGGAATGTACTATGATGTGCCATGATGTGATGTTATGTCATATGATGCAATATAATGTGTAAGTGAACAGAGACGTGGAACCAGCAGCACCAATGTCCACAGAAGTAGAAAACGGTGACTGTTG
>JADBJO010006886.1:62500-63930 GCA_016801955.1 Conus betulinus
TCAAAGACCCGAACCCGGCCACCACGGAGAGGCACTGGGCCTCCTGGCTGCTCCGAACTGACAGCACCCGCTGAAAGTAAGACTGCCACGGCATGGTGCCCAGGATCTGCACACACACACACACACACACACACACACACACACACACACACACACACACATACACGGGCGCGCGCGCGCGCGCGCACACACACACACACACACACACACACACACACACACACACACACACACACACACACACACACACACACACACACACACACACACACACACACACACACACACACACACACACACACACACACACACACACACACACACACACACACACACACACACACACCGCCGCGTGATGGGTGTGTATTGCTGCGCTGCGTTGTTTGTATTGTGTTGCACTGTATGGTGTTGTACAACGCCCATTAAATTAAATCATACCATATACATCACATTAACATAAAGTTTTACGTTTTCCCATGTGTATCAGTGCAATATGGCACACACCATCCATCTGAATTAAGGTGATGTTCATACTACATTGTCAATGCACATCAAGACAGAGTGTCGTACTATACGATCCCTGAACGTCAAGGTCATACACACCATCCTATCAGTGTAGATGAAAGTAACACGTCACACTGAGCCCTATTTGGTTTGACAGACGGGTAGGCGAGCAGTTCATGGGCTAGAATGTGTCCTGTGGGAATGGAACCCTGTCTTTAAGGCACATGGTCGGCTAAAGACATTGCAGAGATGGAGGAAGGATTTCAGCTAGGTGAGGGGTGGGGTGGTGTGGTGGTGGGTTTGTGTGTCGAGACTCTACCTCCTCCTGTTTACCTTCACCCGAAATGGCACGCCTTTGTTCATCCCTAAAATCTGTGTGCTTTGGCAGCCCAGAAGTCACCAACAAGGGTCTATCAAGAACAGTGTGATCTCAATTCAGTATGCCCACACTGCAACTCCACCAGGAGACCCTCTTTGGGAATCATGCTGGTCCCCAGCCCGGATAAAGGAGGCGGGATGGGCGTGGGGCCAGCTACCCTTCTCTGTAAAACAAACCACAGCTACAAAAATGCCAACCAAAGATCAAATCGACACCTCAGCTCTGGGAAGGGATGGGTCTTCGACAAGAAGATGTATGACGCCATGTGGTGAAAGCCTGAAATCTCAGGAAGCCACAAGGCCGTCCGCCTTTCTTTCGACCAGGGCAGCCAACATCGGAACATGGAACGTCAGGACCATGTATGAGGCAGGAAAGACATTCCAAGTAGCGTCAGAGATGAAGAATTACAACCTAACTATGCCTAGAGTCAGTGAAACCCACTGGAGAGATGCTGCTGTATTCAGGACATGAAAAGGACAATGCCTCCCATACTCAAGGAGTTGCATTGATGTTGAAGAAAGGTCAACTGAATACCAGAGCGAGATAC
>JADBJO010006886.1:64191-66691 GCA_016801955.1 Conus betulinus
GAAGCCATGGACTGGGGGACATGAACGAGAACGGTGAACGACTGGCAGACCTATGTGCACTCAACAGCAGCGTTTTCCCCTACAAGAACATCCACAATGCCACCTGGGTTTCACCAGACCACACAGTAGAAAACCAGATTGACCACATCTGCATCAATAAGAAATTCAGAAGATCCATGCAGGATGTGAGGGCAAAGAGAGCAGCTGACGTGGCTTCAAACCACCACCTTGTCGTGGCCAGGCTTCAGTTGAAGTTAAAGAGGACGGCACATGCAGTACGACACAAGTACAACGCAGCTGTCCTGAGAGATACTAACAAGATCCAAGAATATAGAACAACTCTAGGCAACAAGTTTCAAGTACTGCAGGAACTACTGGAAGAGGAAGACGGTACACTAGAGGACAAGTGGAAGGAGATCAAGGAGGCAGTGACATCAACATGCTAGGAAGTGCTTGGCCACAATAAGCACCAACAAAAAGGAATGGATCTCGGCAGACAGCCTATGCAAAATCCAACAGAGGAAAGAGAAGAAAGCAGCAATCAACAACTGCTGAATGAGAGCAGAGATGGCCAAAGTACAAGCAGAACACACTGAAGCAAACAAACAAGCAAAGGAGAGCATCAGAACAGACAAGAGGAAATATGTATATGAACTTGCAACAGAAGCCGAACAAGCAGCAACACAGGGAAACATGAAAGGACTGTACAACACCACCAAGAAGCTGGCATAAAAATACAGGAGGCCAGAACGACCAATAAGAGACAGAGAGGGAAGGCAACTCACAGGAGAGAAGAGCAACAGAAGAACTGATGCGCTGAGCACTTCGAAGAGTTTTTTGAACAGACCATCGCCAGGGAACCCTCAGACATCGAAGAGGCTGACTCAGACCTACCCATAGACTGCAGTGCTCAACCAAAAGAAGAAATTGGGAAGGCCACCAAACAGTTGAAGAGCGGAAAGGCAGCAGCACCTGACAACATCTCTGCAGAGGCGCTGAAGACAGACATAGAGACCACAGTAGAGATGCTTTGGCCTCACTTCAAGATATCCGGAAGAGGAGCAAGTGCCAGCAGACTGGAAAGAGGGATACCTTATCAAGATTCCCAAGAAAGGCGACCTAAGCAGCTGCGCAAACTACAGAGGAATCACACTACTGTCAGTACCAGGAGAAATTTTCAACAGACTCAGGTTAAAGGATCCAGTTGACGTCCAACTCTGCGACCAGCAGGCTGGCTTTCGTAAGGATCGATCCTGCACAGACCAATCGCAACGCTTCGCATCATTGTTGAGCAATCGAACGAGTGGAACTCATCCCTGTATGTCAACTTTATTGACTACGAGAAAGCCTTTGACAGCGTAGACCGAGACACCCTGTGGAAGCTTCTCTGACATTACGGTGTGCTGGCCAAGATCAACACCAACATCAGAAACTCGTACGAGGCTCTGACCTGTAGGGTCATCCATGGAGGGCAGCTCATGAAGGCATTCGAAGTGAGGACTGGTCTCAGACAAGGTTGCCTGCTTTCACCATTTCTATTTCTACTGGCAATCGACTGGATCATGAAGACCTCAACAAATCAGAGAGACATGGGATCCAGTGGACACCCTGGACGCAGCTTGACGATTTGGACGTCGCCAACGACCTGACACTACTTTCGCACGCTCAACATCAGATGCAAGAAAAGACAAGCAACGTAGCAGCCACATCAGCACAAGTAGGGCTCAACATCCATAAAGGAAAGAGCAAGATTGTCAAGGCCAACACTGTTAGCACCAACTCGATCCTGCTGGACAGCGAGATGCTAGAGGAAGTAGAAGTCTTTACCTACCTGGGCAGTGTCATCGACAAGCAGGGAGGCACAGACGCCGACGTCAGAGCAAGGAATGGAAAGGCCAGGGCAGCGCTCGTACAACAACGGAGCATCTGGAGCTCCAAGGAACTGTCAGTCAACGCCAAAGTCAGGCTCTTCAACACCAACATCAAAGCGGTTCTGTTGTATTGAGCGGAAACCTGGAGAACTACAGTTGCCACCACCAAGAAAGTGCAGGTGTTCATCAACAACTGCCTGCGCAGGATCCTCCGCACCCGATGGCCAGACACCATCAACAATAACGAGCTCTGGATGTGAATAAACAGCTGCCCGCAGAACAGGAAATCAAGAAACGACGTTGGGGCTGGATTGGACATATGCTGCGGAAACCTGCAAACACCACCACCAGACAAGCCCTAACATAGATTCCCCCAAGGAAAAGAAAAAAAAGTCTGCCAGGAACACCTGGTGCAGGGACCTGGAAGCAGGCACCAGGAACATGGGAATGACTTGGAACCAGCTGGAGAAAAGAGTCCAGGGCAGAGATGTCTGGAGGTCCTTGGTTGGCGGCCTGTACCCCATGAGGGGTAAGAGGCGATGATGATGATGATGTGCCCACACTGCAGCTCTCAGGGCTGCCTCCAGAATAACTCTGTGACTAAAAAGTTGTCTACATTGGTCACACTG
>JADBJO010006886.1:74191-81691 GCA_016801955.1 Conus betulinus
TGCTATGAACTTCAAAATGAACAATACGATGATAACTTCTGGCCCTTCAATTGGGATGGTTGGCATGAGCATTACAAACCATATGCCAAAGCAGCAGTCGACATGATCTGGACAATTGGGAATCCTACCGTACTTCTGTTTGGCATTTTCGGAAATTTCATGATCATTCTGATCATGCTTCGTCTTCCTGCGTCCACTTCTGGTGGTTTCTTCCAAGTTCTGGCCTGGTCTGACCAGGTGCTGTTGATTGTTGGCCCTTTAAATGTCTTGCTCCACAGAGAATTTGGTGTGCCCTACTTTCATGAGCTGAATTCCTGGCAGTGTAAGGTGACTACGATGATGTCGTACACGACGACAGCTTTATCCGTGGATGCTGGTGGCACTGACCATTCTCAGGGCAGCTTCTGTGCTGTGGCCACATCGTGTCAATGCTGTGTGGACGAAGAGAATGTCGCGAGGTACCTCTGGTGTAACGGTAGTCGCCATCGTTCTAATCAACTGTCACTTTCTCTATGGGTATGATATTCATACAAGACTTTGTTTTGGCACATGCTGTCATCATGCTGTATCAGAAATGTACCAATGGTTTATTGACACGGTTTGGCACTGGATAGTCATGACTGAATCTTGTTTGTTCCTTTCACGGTGTTGGTGGTCAGCAACAGTGCTCTTCTCTGGTCACTAGTCAGATCGGTCAGAACGAGCAAACAGCTTACTATGCAACAAACCAGGCAGGAATCCGGGCAACGGAAAGTGTCTTCACTGACTGTCACCTTGATTGCTACATGCACTGCTTTTTTTGTCCTAACAGCACCCCTCCAAGTACATGATCTCACGTACCATTATGTTGATTCCGATGACCCGATTGAGTATGGACAAAACCGCGTTTTCCTTGCAGTCAGCAACGTCCTGGCCTACTCCAACAGTGCTGTCAACTTCTACCGTATTGTTTAACTGGCACCAAATTCAGAGCAGAATTTCGAAACTTAATATTGGGGTTTTTGGCCTTTTCCAAAAAAACAAAAAAGTTCGTCAAAGGCACAGTTACCATCGATGACAACGACATCAGCTAGTGCTGGTTACACTGTGGACATGATCATAAAACGTATGCGTCGAGCGTTGTCCTGACAGACGCCATCTACTGGAGAATTATGATGACACACTGCATAGTTGAACATGCATTCTTTAGAAATCTTTTTGTCACAAAGCTGTTAAGAGAAGAAATGTATAAGTTCCCTCCTTCGTTATCATCAGTTTGCCTGAAAGTGCCAACAAAGTACACATGGTACATGTGACTGACTGAGTGACAAACTCAGATTCACTATCAGTTTTAGATTCTAACTTCAAATTTTCACCATGTCAGATATGTTTGCTTTATAGGTAAAAAAAAAAAATGCGCCACTTTACTTCATCTACACGGATGACTGATTAACATTTGCGTGAAAAAGAAAAAAAAAGAGGAAAGCATGCACGTGACCAATGTTTGGCTGTCATCGTTGCCACAGAGTGACCGTTGCAATTGTCTTCTTATAAACATATAAATGACACCACAGGTACTTAGTACACGTGATCAACGTTTGGCTGTTGTGTTGTCCTAAATGACCATTTGACGAGTCAAGTTCACCATACAAATGCTGATACTTAGTTCACTTGAGTGAATATGCTGCTGAAGGATCAAAGACACACAGCACAACACCACACAGTAAACCACAGTTAAACAAAGCAAACCAGTGCACAATGAAACAAAGCACGGGACGGCATAATCACGAGTAGGAGAAGGATGTAAAAAAACAGACAACATAAACACAAACAAACCAAGTACCCAACAAAACAAGACATAGTGGGACAGCCTTATTACACAATGAGGACGCAATGGAAGAAATTATGGGACTGAGTGAAACACAAAGCGAAACAAGCACACAATGAAACAAAACACAGGGCACCAAAATACAAAGCAAAGCAAATACGTAAGGAAACACAATACAGGAAAGCACAATCACAGAGAAGAACAAGTATACAAGAAAACCAGACTGCATGGGACGTTATAGTATTGAAGCAAAAGAAGCACACAACGAAACAGAACATGGGACAACATAATAACAAAGTGAACCAAGTACGCTTTCAAATCTCTTCATGTTGCTTCAGCTCAGCCAACAACGAAGACTGTGTGAAAACTGTCATTTCATCAAAATTAACTCCTTTTGACAAACAAATTCATAAACAAAGAGCATGTACAGCACAATCACAAAGTAAAACAACTACAGAAGAAAACAACATAATGTGGGACAAGACAATTAGTGCTGGAATAATTTTTATTGACGCCCATCTCCCGCCAAACTGGATGAACATAAGTGTTCGCTCGTTCATTTTCGTTGTCCTGAGTGTTGTGTATGTTGCCTGAAAAAGACCTAAGAGGTCGAAATGCGTCGTGTTTTGTGCTGTGATTCGTCTGTCAACGCTTATCTGGGGGAATTTTAGCAATCATTTTATCAAATTTGATTAGATTTTCGCCTGCAGTCGCATCACTTTACGATTTTTTTTTTATTTTTTTTATTTTTAGGTCTCTCGCTGAATGGAATGTCATGACAGAGCAGCAAGTTCAAGTAAAGTCCCCAGGGATTTCTAGAACGAATCTGTTGCACAGAGAATTGACTGTTGTTAGCCTCCTCCCCGACCCTCTCCTCCTGTTGTGTTGCAGCCTATGTAAGCTCCTTTGACGTCTACAACAAGACAAGACTGTGACCTACAGTCTGCCAGCCAGTTGGTCTGACCAACCCACTCTTCACATGAACAGTTGGCTGTGTTGATATTGTTCTCGGATTAAAAGCGACAGGAGGTCTGTGATTGGAGGCCCTCATGGAGCAGTTTATTGTCCTCTCCTCCTCTCCTCCACCTGATCCCAAGTGATGGTAGAAGTAACAGCCTCTTCCACGACATGATGAGCTGGGGTCTAAAGTGCAACATGCACGCACCCGGTTGTCACCCATCACAACGCAGTGGAGAGGGGTTTGGTGTGTGTGTGTGTGTGTGTGTGTGTGTGTGTGTGTGTGTGCGTGCGCGTGCGTGCGTGCGTGCGTGCGTGCGTGCGTGCGTGCGTGCGTGCGTGTGTGTGTGTGTGTGTGTGTGTGAGAGAGAGAGAGAGAGAGAGAGAGAGAGAGAGAGAGCAAACAGAGAGACAGAGACAGAGACAGACAGACAGTCACACATACACAAACTCTCCAGATGTGTGCTACAGCTTCACAACCTTCTATTTCTACAAACACAAATACACAAATGCAACTGGCACTCGCCTCCCCCCCCCCTACTTCTTTTGTACAGGTGATTCACACAGAGGCAAGAAAGGCACAAAGGGATGAGTGGAGCACAGGCCATGACCAGGCACTGTCAGTGGCCAACAAAGAGGCCCACGTGATATGTTCCTCTTCACAACTGACAGATTGCACAGGGGGCCGGGAACAAGAATCTTGCACTGTGTATCAGGACTGGATGAAAACTCTGTGTGTGTGTGTGTGTGTGTGTGTGTGTGTGTGTGTGTGTGTGTGTGTGTGTGTGTGTGAGTGCATGCGTGTGTGTGTGTGTGTGTGTGTGTGTGTGTGTGTGTGTGCGCGCGCGCGCGTATATGCGTATGTGCGTGCGTGTGTGCGTGTATGTGTGTGTGTGTGTGTGTGTGTGTGTGTGTGTGTGTGTGTGTGTGTAAAACAATAACAATGTCACACACACACATGTTTGTGCACACACACACTTGCACTCACAAACACAGTATGCTTACTACGTACGTAACGCACAATCACTCCATTCACTCAAAGGAGCACTATCACCACAAAATTAAGTTTTCTATAAAACGCTCCCTTTACTCAATAATAAAGAAAAGGGTCTTAAATCTTCTTTTCACTTCAGTACGTTTTCCAACAATTATTTCTTCTCTTCACAAGATATTTCCCACATATAAACAATAATACAATATTCAAAGTTTTTATCAAGAATCAAACACACACACACATATTACACTATCAGTTCATTATATTAAATAACTGTTGTAAAGACAAGTCATCTTCTTGACTTCACCTCTGGACCACCACTGTCTGGATCCTCACTAGACTGGTACCACATAGTCAGGAACACCACTGGACACTGAGGGATTCTGTAACGAACCCTAGGTCCAGGGTTAACCTCTAAAATGATTTTTTTTTTTTCTCTTTCTCTCTTTTATTATTCATAGCTCCTTTTTAATGCCTTTCACATTCACTCCAAAATCAAAATAGAATACCCACATGAGTCTTGTTCTGCCAACTTATTCCTACCTACAGTTGGGGTACAGAAAGAAATCTTTATACAACAATATTTTATTCATTTATTTTCCAATTCTTCCTTTCTTTTCGTGTTCAACGTTCATCTTTCTCTTTTTTCCCAAATAGCGCAATATCCTCAAATCTTTATAATCATCAAATTCTGTTATCTTTACAATTACACCTTTAATGTAATTGCTTTTAACCAGTTTACAACCCAACTGGTACTCACCGTCTAGGAATAAGCGACCAGCCTACCCTAGTAGACTTCCAGTCTACATCTACACTCTATACTTAGTGAAACTTTGCCACGCCAGGCATCTTACACCCACCAAGGGTTAAGCACACCCAAACCAGGGTTGCATCGGACAAACCAGTCCAACCATGTAGCACTCCCAACCCAGGGTTGCATAGGACAATCCTAGTCCTAACTATATTAAAACCCAGGAGGGTTACAATAGGACATCCACCTATGTCCGTGTCCAGAGCTCTTCTGAAGTAAAAAAAAAAAATTCCACCCTTCCTCACATTGGGTGAACACACTTGACAATCCACTCAGCGTCCCACTCTTCCACATCACTGGTGGTTGCACTCCATGAATACAAAAAAGCATCAAAACCGTAGGTTCCACTCCACAATTGCAAAAATTACAAAATCTCTTAACACTTGTCTTTGATATGAAACTTCTCCATCACATAACACTTTTCTCATTCACATGACAAACAATAACAACAATAACAATAACAATATGTTTAATTCAGTCTTTTCAAGGCCTTTGAACCCATATGGACAAGAGAGAGATACCGAATACTACAATGCAGCAATTGAGAAGTCTTTTTACAGAAACAATATGCATGCAGGACATATCATAAACAAAATGTATATTCAAGGTTTTTAATAATGACAATTCATTTCAACAGATATCTATTGACATTATCTGTTTAAGGCATGTTAACAGTTATACACAGCATGTGCAAATATATATATTTCTTAAATTTACACATGACTCCTGAAATAGAATTCGCTGTTTCTAAACATTATTTCGTATTTTCAAACATTCAGTTACAAAAATGGCGGTCTTTAGTGATAATTTTTCCTTTAACTTTAGTATTAACAGTGGCAATTTTGTTGTGGAAAGGAAAACGATAATAGAAAGGAGGTATATATTTATGCCGTAACAGTGTATACCTTGGGCATTTCAAAAGGAAATGGGTCAAATCTTCAACATGATTTCCTTCACATTGTTTAAAAAACAGTCTGTACATAATTTGCCGAATCGCAGTACGCCATTAAGAGCATACTGTTACTTCTCAGTAAACATATTACATGTCTATATTTAACATTATCCAGATCTGAAATATATGTTGCTTTAACAATCTCAGGGTGATATAAAACATAATCCCCCACTGAGGAAACTGCCTCGTGCCAGTTTTGGATGATATATATATATATATATATATATATATATATATATATATATATATATATATATATATATATTAGTCTAGCTTTAAACGATATCAAAAACAGATTAATGTTACCTGGATTTTGTTTTTCCCACACTATACCACCAAACCATGTCTACACAGAATATTGTTTGTGACCCAGTTTTTTTTTTTCGACCAGCTCTGTCTTGATTTAACAACATCTTATAACATTGCTTAGGATATCTATGATCAGCTAAATGTAGAATTCTACACCAGTATTTTATTATATGTATGTAGGTATCAATGAAAATGGGAAATCTACCACATTCTCCAAGAACTACTATCTTATTTATATTTAATATCTCATCCAACTCCCAGTATCATTTTGCGAATTTTATTTTGCACCCTTTCAATCACCTCATAACTTTTATAACCCCAAATCTCTAACCAGTACAACAAAATCGGTTTTACTTTCACGTCAAATATTTTAAAGACAGTTATGGTTGGAATGATTTTAAGTTTAAAGTATAACCTTTTTATACCTGCTACTGCTCGTAAAGCTTTACTACTCAAGTTTTCTACACAGTTTGTCCAGTTTAGTGTTCAAGAGAAATTAATTCCTAGATAGCAATATAATGATGCAACTTTTATCTCCTTTTGGTCAAAGTTCCATTTTTTCACTCTTCTTAATAAAACCACCATTTCTGAAAACAATAACTTTTGTCCTATCCATATTCACTGACAATCCCCATTTTTGGCAGTACTTTTCTAAACAGTCCATTTTTCTTTGAAGGTCCATAACATTATCCGAGACCAGAACAATATCATTGGCAAACATAGTGAAAAACATTCCAAGTGTGTCTGCAAAAAATATCAACTCCTCTTGCCCCACAATTTAACAATTCTGTCTGAAGTTCTGAGACAATATTGAAAATAGCAGAGGACTTAAAATACATCCTTGTCTCACACCTGAAATACATTCAAAGCATTCTGTAATCTTATTTCCAATGGACACTGCTGCTTTTGCCTGTTCATACATAGCTTTTAGAGTACTAAAGATATTACCATGAATACCTTTAGATAATAACAAATATAGCATCTTTTCTCTATGAATACACTTGGAAAAATCTACAAACAATCCATAACATCGACCTCCTGATTTAGATAAATATTTTTGGACCAATGACTGGAGAGTGAAAATATTGTCTGTTGTACTATAGCATTTATGAAAGCCAGCTTGTGCTTTGGGTATATTATTAGTCTCTTGACAAAATCGTGTCAATCTCTCATTAATTATTAAGCTGTAAAACTTTCTAATGACATTTAGTAATGAGATACCTCTATATTTATTTACTGATTTTCGACTGCCTTTCTTGTGCAAAATGATATAGAACAGCCTTTGTCCAGCTCTCAGGATACTCTCCACTTTCAAATACTCTGTTAAATAAAGGACATAAAAATTCAACTATGTTATCCTTTGCATGAAAGAAGAAGTCTGTAGGGAAACCATCAGGTCCTGGAGCTTTCTCTTTTTGCATTTTATTAATTGCTGTATGTATCTCTTCTTCAGAAATCCTATCATCAAACACTCATCACATGCATTTACTTTATGCTTTTCAAGTTTGTCTTTAACCTCTGTTAAGAAATCAGTATGATCAGTCACTTCTGAATTGAATAAGGATTGGAAATACTGGAACCACTCGTTTAGAGAAATGGAAGAAGAAGCATAATTTCTTGGACTTGTCGATGATTTTTTTTTTTTTCCAAAAACATTTAGAATTAACTTC
>JADBJO010006886.1:86691-94191 GCA_016801955.1 Conus betulinus
TCTTCCCTCACCATTCTCCTTATATTCATATCCCCCCCCCCAACCCCCCGATCGTAACCATCCAAAGTAATTATACACATTTTTTGTTCAAATGATCACTTCTTCATGTGTTTTAGCTTTAGAAAACTGCTGAGTTGAGAAGATTAAAATTGCTGACACTTTTCATAATTTACTGAAAGCTCTTGCTCTTCCATTTTACCATAACAAAACTTTTTTTTTTTTTGCTCTCTTACAGATTTCTTGATGTGGTTATTCAAATGCTTGCTTAAAGTGATAAATACAAAGCGCACTGTCGCTAATTTGAATGATGCAGTACTCCACATGATTATGTTACGATGGAGGCACGTTTGGCAGTAAAAAAAGTAAACGACTAACAAGATGCACGCTTCTTCCAAACCTGTCAAGATTTCTCCAAAAAGTGACATCTATGACGGAGAACGAAGCGCTTCTGTTATTCGTGCTCTCCTCTCAAAACGGACAAACAAACAACAAAAAACAAACCTTAAAAACAAGAATCAATTAAGACCAATAAAGTAACGCAACGACAGCAACAGAGCCATACACAAACAAAATAAAATAATACAAAAAAAATACCTCAAACGAAAAGCAAAGAAAATTCAAGGCTTCTCCCCTAAGGAGGGATGTACAGCAGGCACAGTCCACGTTTTGCTTTTTTCGACCACACAATTTTGGCTGCGAAAAAAAAAAAAAAAAAAACAGAAATAACAATCTGCATAATTTTAAACGACGTTCATAACGGAGGTCTCTAGATGATGTTTCATAAACTTTGGGTAAAGGGGGTCCAATGTCATTTGTCAGAGAACATTGTGACCTCAAACCTACTCAGTGTTTCTTGAGTTTATCCTGTGTCCTCAAATGACCCCATCTGTATCGCCTACATTCAAGGTTACCAAGAGTCTTCAATGTCCGTTAGTGACCGCAAGGTTTTCATGCGACCTCCAGATGACCAAGTGTCCTCACGTGACCACAAAGCTGCCTAGTGACATCAAGATTACCAAGTGTCTTTTTGAGACCACAAGGTTATCAAACGTTCTCAAGTGATCAAAAGTGTGTCTCAGCGATTACCTAGCGTCTTCACGGTTACCAAACGTACAACTCACTGTGACCAGTTGTCCTCAAGAAGATCAAGTGACTTCAAGGTCACCAAGCGTTCTTACATAGCATCGAACTGCGAACTGTCTTCATGGTCACCTAAGATACGGCAATGACTGCGCAAGGTTACCAAGTGTTCTGCAATGACTCCAAAGATAACCAAGTGTGCTGCAATGACTGCAAGCTTACCGAGTGTTCTGCAATGACTGCAAACTCACTGTGTGTTCTGCAATGACTGCAAGGTTACCTAGTGTTATGTAATGACTGCAAGGTTGCCATGTGTCTTCACGGTTACCAAATAGTCTGCAGTGACAGTTTTCAAAGTTACCAAGTACTTTGTAATGACTGCAAGGTTACTGAGTGTTCTGCAATAACTGCGAGGTTACCAAGTGGCTTCAAGTTTAACCAGCATTTCGCAATGACAGCAAGATTACCGAGTGTTCTGCAATGACTGCGAGGTACCAAGTGGCTTCAAGATTATTGAGCGTTTCGTAATGATAGCAAGGTTGCTAAATGTCTTCGAGGTGACCGAGTGTGACCGCGATGTTGCCTAGTGTTTTGCAATGATTTGCAGGGTTACCTAATGTTCTGCATTGACTGCAACGCTACCAAGTATGCTGCAGTGACTGCAAAGTTAACAAGTGTTCTGCAATGACTGCAAAGTTCTGCACTGACTGCACAGTTACCAAGTGTTCTGCAATGACTGCAAAGTTGCCTAGTGTAGGTTACCAAATGTTCCACAATGTTTGCAAAGTGACCAAGTGTTCTGCAGTGAGCGCAAAGTCATCAGTGTTCTGCAGTGACTGGAAAGTTATCAGGTGTCTGCAAGGTTATCAAGCGTCTTCAAATATACCCACTGATCTTAAGGCCCCAGGTGTGCCAGAGGTCATCAAATGTCCATCTTCTGTAATTACCTCATGTTCACCAAGTGTCCTCAAGTTTCAGTTCTCTTCTCAAGGGTTACCAAATGTTCCCAGAGATTACCAAATATCCTCAAGGTTACCAGATGTTGTCAAGGTTATCAAAAGTACTTAAAGTTATCACATGTCCCCAGGGTGACCAAAATGTCCTCAAGGTTACCATATGTCGTCAAGGTTATCAAATGTCCCCAGGTTGACCAAATGTCCTCAAAGTTACTAGATGTCGTCAAGGTCACCAAATGTTCTCAAGGTTACCAGATGTCATCAAGGTCACCAAGTGTCCTCAAGGTTACCAAATGTCCCCAGGGTTGCTATATGTCCTCGAAGTCACCTAATGTCTTCAAGTTTACCAAATGTCTTAAGGGTCACCAAATGTTCTCTACGTCACCAAACGTCCTCTAGGTTACCATGTTTCCTCAAGGCTATGTGTCCAAAAAGTTACCAAGTTCCTAGCAATTGTGCGTCCCAAAAGTCACTAAGAGTTCCCAATGTGATGCATTCTCAAGGTTACCATTTTTTTCCTTGAGGTTACTAAATGATCCCAAGAGTCTGAAGATGCTTACAAAAATACCACCAGCAGCCCAAACCACCAGCAGCCCAACATCCCTCCTCCAAGGAAGAAAAAAAAGGAAGAAGAAAAAGAAAGAAAAAGAAAAAAGAAAGAAAGGAGACAAGAGTCTTGATATGTTTTCAATGATGTCCAGGAATACGATTATTCAGCTTTTTTATCCACAAAGATGGCACGACTAGAGGTAATGGAAAAAAAAGTATATGTATGTGTGTGTGTGTGCGTGCGTGCGTGCGTGCGTGCGTGCGTGTGTGTGTGTGTGTGTGTGTGTGTGTGTGTGTGTGTGTGTGTGTGTGTGTGCGCGCGCGTGTGTGATAAGGGTGGTATTGGAGGGACAGATGTGGGTGTTTGGAGTCTGGGTGGCGAGGGGTGAAGTGGTGAGAGGGTCGATTCTTATTAGATAAAAAAAAATAAACAAAAAAAAATAAAAACTTGTGAACAACATCGCCGCTCCAGTCAACCACACCAACGTTTCACCGAGAGAACGTCCTCAATGTTTCTCCACAAAGCCAGAATCATGAAGAATATACGACTCCCTGACGTAGTTTGTCCTTGACGTCAGTTTCCTGCTGAGCTGTTGCGCCACTGACGTCGCATTGGCGGAGGTGGAGCAGCTTCCCGAGTCCCCAACCCTGAGGTTCCTCGCTGGTTGACGACGTACACCTCCGAGCAGCCCCCTCCTCCCGCCCAGCCCCAGCACGTCACAGCACGCGGGCAGCACGCCCTTCCTGAAGCAAAGGTCCACCAGCTACGACACGCCGACCAGACAGAGCATGGAGGCCACGAAGGCGATCCCCCGGATCGGAAACACCTGAGTTCCAGCCTCCTGTTCGTAGTACGGGTAGCGGATCACCGCCGGCAGACCCACCGTTGGCTCCCCGTCCCCCGACCCGCAGCACCGCGCGCCGACCACGAAGGCCGTCGTGGCGCCGTACTCGATGGTGTGACGTAGGAAGAGGGGCTGACGTCAGCTGGGGCAGGACGATGGCATAGACGATGTCGGCGGGGAGGACGAATAGCCCCCAGATGGTCCTGACGAAGATTCAATTCAATATAATTCAGTCAAGTTTATTGTCCATCGGAAAATTTTTTTCTTCTGCTCCACATCATTCGCAAGTACATAATACCTTACAAAGAGACATTACAAATCGTTACATAAAAGCCTGTGTTAGTATATGTATTTATATATATACCCTACACATACACCTGCACACGCACATGCACTCACACACACACACACACGCACACACACACACACACACACACACACACACACACACACACACACACACACACACACACACACACACAAGCAGTGGTGATCTCGTTCTGGTGCCACTGTTCTACCAAAAATAATGTGTTCAAGAAGGTAACCTATTTTGAGTTTTCACAACCCTTCTTAGTGCCTAAGTGTAATCAAACAGGATCTTCTAGAGAAGATCCCCCCCCCCCCCCCCCCCCCCCCCCCCCCTCCCCCCCAACTGTTCATTCTTTGAATGGCTCTAGTGTTTATGTATGGTCAGAACATGTCTCCTGGAAGTGCATACGGGGCAGACAATCTTGCGCAGAGTTTAGTAAACTGAGCAATACGTGCTAGGCAACATACAGGAGACACTGCTGCGTTCTCAACAGGTCTTTGACCGGAAGTCAGGCTGAATGCTCACGTTTTGCTGTTGTCAGAACCCAAAGACAGAATTCATGGACTACGAACTGATGCACATCCTCTGTTTTCATCTGTTAGAGGGCATTAAAGGCAATCCAACTGGTCGACATGGCCACATTGAATCTCTAAGAGCAGCAAACTGTTTGGACATATTAGGGTGCTGACGCTTACAAGGACTGATGCAATTGTTTTCTCTTAGAGAAAGAGAGATGTGACAAGAAAGAAAGGTGAGACAGAGAGACAATGATTAGAGGTAGTTATCAAGGGATAGAGACAGGTTAAAGAAACAGAATCGGGAAAGTATGACAGATAGAATGAACGAACGATCGATTTAAAAAAAAATTATTACCAGGGTAATGAGATAAGCAAATTGTGCATGCTTTTTCCACCCAGCCCTGGAAAAGAGAGAAGAGAGAGAGAGAGAGAGAGAGAGAGAGAGAGAGAGAGAGAGAGGGGGGGGGGGAGATGGGAGAAGGACTTGAGAGGGATATACCGTATCAGCTAATGACAGCAGTCATTCAGATTTCCTATATTAATCCTACCCGACTTACATGTGTTCCAAGTATCCACCTGAACACACAACCATTCAAAAAGGACTAAGCTAGTTAATAACACCACGCCTGACTTTAATTTGATAAATCAGACGGCTGCGGAAGATCCAACCATCTGTTCGCTTAAAGAAGGGTCTTGGAACCAATGGGTATGCAACACATATTCTCTATTCTTCACAACCGCCGAGTCATTTCACTGAACACCACCGAAGGCAGAGCAGTGTCCCCTCCAGCGGGTTGCCTGTTGATGACTTGGTATTGACTGCTACCTGTGAATTGCTGTGGCTGTGAAAGGGGGGTTCGGAATGAGCGGCGCGAGTGCTATGCCACTGTGGTTGCTCTAAGGATGGGACAAAAAACAAACAAAAAAAAAAAAAACAAAAAAAAAAAAAAAAAAAAAATCTTGTGTGTGGAATTTTTTGGGGGCGGACTTCTGAGCATGTACCCACCAGCCACGGTGGAGTGGGCCCCCACAAGAAAAGGCGGCACGGCGAAAAGGAGAAACCCGAACCCGGCCACCAAGAAGAAGCACTGCTTCAAACTGACAGCACCCACTGAAAGTAAGACTGCCACGGTATGGTGCCCAGGATCTGCACACACACACACACACACACACCACGCCATGTGATGGTTGTGTATCGCTGCGCTGTTGTACTGCTCTGTGTTGTACTGCACTGTGTTGTACTATACTGTGTTATACTGCACTGTGTTGTACTACACTGTGTTGTACTACACTGTGTTATACTGCTCTGTGTTGTTGTGCACTGCACTGTGTTGTACTATACTGTGTTATACCTCACTGTGTTGTACTGTATTGTGCTGCACTGTACTGTGTTGTACTTACTGTGTTGTAATGCACTGTGTTGTACTGTATTGTGCTGCACTGTACTCTGTTGTACTTACTGTGTTGTACTGCACTGTGTTGTACTGTATTGTGTTGCACTGCACTGCGTGGTACTGTATTGTACTTATCTTCTTGTGCTGTTTTGTGTTGTGTTGTAGTGTGCGGTGTCACCTTGTATTCCATTGTGTATAGTTGTAGAATACTATGTTGTCTTGTACTGTATTGTGCTGTAGTGTACTGTGTTGTGTTGTGTGTGTACTGTGGTGTACTGTGTTGTGTTGTGGTGTACTGTAGTGTACTCTGTTGTGTTGTGGTGTACTGTAGTGTACTGCATTGCGTTGTGTTGTCCTGTGGTGTACCGTGTTGTGTTGTAGTGTACTCTGCTGTGTTGTGTTGTAGTTTACTGTGTTGTTTTGGTGTGCTGTAGTGTACTGTGCTACCTTGTACTGTGTTGTGATGCACTACAGTGAGCTGTTTTGCCTTGCACTGCTCTGCAATGTATTAAGGAATACTGTGTTGTCTTGCAATGTATCGCATTGTAATAGGTTTGTATTTTCTGAATCACATTGTACTGTATGGTACTGAATTGTCTTGTACTGTGTTTTGTGTTGTACGGTGCTTTTCTTTCGACTATGTTGTACAGTATGCTGTTTTACTGTACATAACTGTACGGTTTTGTTTTGTACGGTTTTGCACTGTGTTATGCTGTACTGTACGGAACCATGCGGCACTGCACAACATGTTTTCTTGTATCACATCGTGTTGGGTATGTACTGCAATGCACGTTCTGCATTTTATGCAATGTACTGTACTGCATTGCGTGGTTTTTGTATTGTGCTTTATTGAATTCCATCATATTGGGTCGGACTGCCCTCTATTATATTGTTCTGTATTACTGTATTCTTTAAAACAGATTTCACTGCACTGCGTTGCATTCAGTCTGCTCTCCCCGGCCCTGTTGCATTGTCAGAGCGTGGCGCCACCTATGTCTTTCTGCCTTCTCTATCTTTCCATGTGGAGGTAATCGAGTCTGGACATTTCAATGTTTATCTGATTTCCATGCCAGCTTGCTGTCAGCCCTGTAGTAGCCCTGGTGGTCGGCTGGGCTACAAACATCCTGCAGACACCATACCTACATTCAGAAGCCCCCTCCTCCTCCTCCCCTTTTTTTGTTCACTTCTCAGGTTCCACCTTCTCACCTCTGACCTTAACCTGTCCCTGCAGCCTGCTTCTTTACTGTATTTTTTCTTCCTGAACACTCCTGACTTTCTTTCCTATTGATGGATACATTGTTATCTCTCTCCTGACAGCCAAAAGGGAAGGACTGTTTTGTTCATGCTTGTTTGCCATTGTCACTCTCCTGACAGCCAAAAGGGAAGAACTGTTTTGTTCATGCCTGTTTGCCATTGTCTCTGTCCTGACAGCCAAAAGGGGAAGGACTGTTTTGTTCATGCTTGTTTGCCGTTGTCACTTTCCTGACAGCCGAAAGGGAAGGACTGTTTTGTTCATGCTTGTTTGCTGTTGTCACTCTCCTGACAGCCAAAAGGGAAGGACTGTTTTGTTCATGCTTGTTTGCTGTTGTCACTCTCCTGACAGCCAAAAAGTAAGGACTGTTTTGTTCATGCTTGTTTGCCATTGCCACTTTCCTGACAACCAAAAGGGAAGGACTGTTTTGTTCATGTTTTGTTTGCCATTCTCACTGTCCGATGAAGACTTTGTGCCGGAAATTCAGTGGTCTGTTTTGTACAGTCTGCTAAACACAAAAGAATCTTCCCCAGTCTTAAAGCAAGGCGTGTCGCAAACATCTGCGTTACATATGTAAGTTTTGATGTGGCTACAGG
>JADBJO010006886.1:96691-99191 GCA_016801955.1 Conus betulinus
GATTTAATAGTTTCATATAGTGCAAGACAAAGATTTCAAAATTGTTTTGCACATACAGAACTATTGAATATTGTGCCAGTTTGATAGTTGATACAGTGCAAGCTTACCACTTTAAAAGGCTGGGTTTTGATGATAGTTTCGTATATAGCAAGGCTACTACTTTAAAAGGCTGGATTTCAATAGTTCCGTATAGAATAAGGTCACTACTTTACAAAGCTGGGGTTTTAATAGTTTCGTATAGAGTAAGGTTACTATTTTACAAGGCTGGGTTTTAATAGTTTCGTATAGTGCAAGGTTACTACTTTAAAAGGCTGGGTTTCAATAGCTCCGTATAGAATAAGGTCACTACTGTAAAAAGCTGGGTTGTGATAGTTTTGTATGGAGTAAGGTTACTACTTTAAAAGGTTGGGTTTTAATAGATTCGTATAGTGCAGGGTTACTACTTTAAAAAAGCTGGGTTTTAGTAGTTCCGTATACTCCAATGTACTACTTTAAAAGGCTTGGTTTGAATAGTTTGTATAGTGCAAAGTTACTACTTTACAAGGCTGAGTGTTTATAGTTTCGTATGTGCAAGGTTACTAATTTACAGTATTGGGTTTAAATAGTTTTGTCGAGTGCAAGCTTGTCACCTTTACAAAAGACTTTTATTGGCAAAAAAACAAGAATAGTCAGATAAATTGTATGAATGTCGTGTCACACAAAAAGCTGTGAACATTGCCTTCAACAGTTCTCATGTTCTTTCTGGACGAAGATTTCAAATTCCAAAATTCAAAACAAATAGAACTAGAAACAGTTTCGTTCCCAATTCCATTAAACTCTTGAATAAAAAATGAACTTTAAATAAGGTCCGGTTCAGAAAGTCTCTCTCTCTCTCTCTCTCTCTCTCTCTCTCTCTCTGTGTGTGTGTGTGTGTGTGTGTGTGTGTGTGTGTGTGTGTGTGTGTGTGTGTGTGTGTGTGTGTGTGATTCTGTGTTCTGTGTGTGTGGTTGGATGGGTGGGAGTGGATGGGTGTGTGTGATTTGTTATTTGTGATTTGTTAAATATAGATCTGTCGTCATGTTTCTATGGCCATTCTTAATTTCTCTTTGGAGATGATAAAGTGTTCTCGACTTGACTTGACGTGACCGACACAGGTTTAAACTTAAGTTCGCAATTTGTAAAAGACCGACACATGTTTAACTATTCCTCACAAAGAAAATTGCCCAGTCTTTAAATACCTATACAGTTCTGTTGTTCCATATCATACAAGATTTCTACTTTGTAGAAACAGGTGAAGTCTACAGTGATCTTTATTGGATACGTTCACTAGGTTTGAAAGACTAACACAGTGTTGATAAGCCTGTGTCACGATTTTTTAACCCTCTATAAAAGACTTACATACTTGGAAGAGAAATCTGACCAGGTTTAGAGCACTGACGCTGTTTTATTATTCCACATTATACAACATGTCTATTTGTAGAAACACACATGGTTTAAAGAGACATATCTAGGGTACGTTCACTAACTCTGAAAGACTGATACAGTGTTGATAATTCTGTATAAAGCAAGTTTACTTGCAGTAAAAGACTCTCACAGTTAAACAGATTACGTATTTTAAACTTCTGTTAGGTTTTGAAAGTATGACTTTGAATCTGTTTGGACAGAGTGATATTGTAAACCGTTTATGTTTGATAATTGGTTATGGAGGTTCAATCAGATAATGAATGCGGGAATTGTCAGTCCATGGGTTGAAGGTATCTATAAGAATATAGATTTGTGGTGCTAAAATGGGACAGAATGAGCTGAAACGAAGAATTAGATGCGCAACTTACATCTCTACTCACTGGTCATATCAAAATTAACACAAAAGCTAGCATAGGAGAAATGTGTCCTGAATTGACTTGTTTTTAGTATTATTCATCTTATTTCAGCATCAATGAAAAAAAAGAAGTGTCAAAGTAGTATGGTTGAGCATAAAGAAAAGAAAAACACACACACACACACACACACACACACACACACACACACACACGCACGCACGCACGCACGCACGTCATCGATTCTTTACATTGACTCATAAAAAGTTTTCCTTTCTGATTTACTTCACTTGGTTCAGATTACCTTTACCGAATCAAAACTCTTGACGATGATTTTAGATTCAATAAAATATAAAACATGGTATGTTCTCTTTTTGTGGGAAAACAGTAAACCCCTTCACTGAACCTAAACAGAGGACAGACCAACACTTTGGGTCTAACAAAAAGAAGGAGGGATGTGGGGGATCTCCCAGTGCGAAAAACGATCCATGTACCCTGTGATCCTTTGGCTTCTCAGCCCACTCCTAAATCCACTGAGCCACGTGTTCACCAGATGTGTGGGTGACAGCAGACCTGCCTGCACGTGATCAACATTTGGCTGCAATAGATCAGTTTCGGAAAAGAAAAAAAAAATCAGGGAGAATTTTGGCCTCTCTTTCCATTGCAAGCAGAGTTACCTTTTCTCAACTTACGAGTCAAGAAAA
>JADBJO010006886.1:104191-114191 GCA_016801955.1 Conus betulinus
GATCACTTCTGGCCCTCCAAATTGGGATGTTTGGCATGAGCATTACAAACCATATGCCAAAGTAGTTGACCTCATCTGGACATTGGGAATCCTACCGTGCTTCTGTTTGGCATTTTCGGAAATTTCATGATCATTCTGATCATGCTTCGTCTTCCTGCGTCCACTTCTGGTGTGTTCTTCCAAGTTCTGGCCTGGTCTGACCAGGTGCTGTTGATTGTCGGCCCATTAAATGTCTTGCTCCACAGAGAATTGGGTGTGCCCTACTTTCATGAGTTGAGTTCCTGGCAGTGTAAGATGACTACAATGATGTCATATGCTACGAAACCTTTATCTGCATGGATGCTGGTGGCACTGACCATGCTCAGGGCAGCTTCTGTGTGTTGTGGCCACATCGTGTCAATGCTGTGTGGACGAAGAGAATGTCGCGAGCTACTGCTGGTGTAATGGTAGTCGCCATCGCTCTAATCAACTGTCACTTTCTTTATGGGTTTGATATTAACACAAGACTTTGTTTTGGCACATGCTGTCATCTTGCTGCATCAGAAATGTACCAATGGTTTACTGACATGGTTTGGCACTGGATAGTTATGACTGAATCTTGTTTTTGTACCTTTCGTGGTGTTAATGGTCAGCAATAGTGCTCTTCTCTGGTCACTGGTCAGATCTATCAGAACGAGCAAACAGCTTACAATGCAACAAACCACCCAGGATTCCAGGCAACGGAAAGTGTCTTCACTGACTGTCACCTTGATTGCTACATGCAGTGCCTTTTTTGTCTTAACAACACCTCTCCAAGTATACAGCCTCTTTCCATATATGTTGATTCCGATGACCCGATTGCTTATGAATACTATGTAGTTTTCCGTGCACTCAGCAACGTGCTGGCCTACTCCAACAGTGCTGTCAACTTCTACCTGTATTGTTTAACTGGCAGCAGTTCAGAGCAAAATTTGGAAATTTAATGTTTGGGGTTTTTTTGC
Source organism: Conus betulinus (assembly GCA_016801955.1). Classification (NCBI taxonomy): domain Eukaryota; kingdom Metazoa; phylum Mollusca; class Gastropoda; order Neogastropoda; family Conidae; genus Conus; species Conus betulinus. Next base: position 105,172 of record JADBJO010006886.1, read on the forward strand.
CTTTTCCAGAAAAACAAACAAGTTCCTTTTGGGCACAATGACAATGACGTCATCTAGTGCTGGTTATCATGTGGACGTTATCATGTAAAAGATGTGGTAAGAGTTGTCCTGAAGAAGGCTATCTACTGGAGAATTATGATGACACATTGCATAAGATGAACATGGATAAAATCTGTTAAGACAAGAAATGTAGAAGTACCCTCCATTGTTATCTTCAGTTAGCTTGAAAGTACCCCCAAAGTGCACACGATAAATGTAACCGAATGAGGGGCCAAACTAAGTTTCACTATCGGTTTTACATTTTCAATTTTCACCATGTCAGACGTGTTTTGCTTCACTTAAGCTACACCAATGACTGATCAACATCTCAGTGAAAAAATAAAGGAGAAAAACACCGACAACGACATCTGAAACACGAGACGGACCCATGGTTCTCTGGATTCCCAGCTGGGTGCTTGATCCAGTGGCCTACCTTTCCCCCAGTCGTGCGGGAGGCACAAGGCTTGCAGCACATGGTCAACGTCTGGCTGCCATTGCTGCCATCGAGTGATTGGTGCAGTTGTTGTATCAAACATGTAAAGCTACCACACGTATTTGGTACACGTGATCACCGTTTGGCTGTCATTGTTGCCATTGAGTGATATATGCAGTTGCATCAAACATTTAAATGATACCACACGTATTTTGTACACGTGATCAACGTTTGGCTGTTGTCGTTGATCCCGACTGATCATCTGATGAGTCAAGTTCAACATCCAAATGCTGATACTTCGTTCACGTGAGTGAGTATGTTGCTGCTGGGTCAAAGATACACAGCACGACACCACACAGCAGTCTACAAAGTTCCACAAAGCAAAACCAGTACACAACAAAAGAAAACCAGATGGCATAATCACGAGTAGACCAAGGATACAAAATGAACAAGACAACATAAAGACAAACAAACCAAGTACCCAACGAAACAAGACAAGGTGGGACAGCTTTATTACACAATGGGGTGAATGGAACAAAAGATGGGACTGAGTAAAACACAAAGCAAAACAAGCACGCAACGAAACAAAACACAGGGCACCAAAATACAAAGCAAATACACAAGAAATCAAAATATGGGAAAAGCACAATCACAGAGAAGTACAAGTATACAACAAAACAAGACTGCATGGAACGTTATAGTAGTGAAGCAATAGAAGCACACAGCGAAACAAAAACACGGGACAATATAATAACAAAGCAAAACAAGAACGCTTTCAAATCTATTCCTGTTGCTTTCAGCTCACCTGACTGTGAAGACCATATGAAAAGTGTCATTTTCATCATTACTTCCTTTGAAAACAAATTCATGAACAAAGAGCAGGGACAGCACAATCAGAAAGCAAAACAACTACAGAAGAAAACAAGATAATATGGGACAAGACAATTAGTGCTGGAATAATGTTCATCAGTGCCCATCTTGCACCGAATTGGATGAAGATAAGTGATTTCGTTGTCCTGAGTGTTGTGTGTGTTGCCTGAAAAAGACCTAAGATGTCGAAATGCATCGTGCTTTGTCTTGTGATTCGTCATTTTTTTTGTTTTTTTTTTTTTTTTTGCGCGGAATTTAACAATAATTTTTCAAATTTGATGAGATTTCCGCCTGCAGTCGCCTCACATTGCAAGTAGATTTTTTGTGAGGTCTGTTGCCAAATAGAATGCCAAGACAGAGCAGGAAGTTCAAGTACAGTCCCCAGGGAATTCTAGAGCCGGTCTGTTTGCACAAAAAGTTGACTCTAGTAAGACTCCTCCCTGACCCTCTCCTCCTGTAAGCTCCTTCAACGTCTGCAACACGCTAATACTGTGACTTACAGTCTGCCAGCCAGCTGGTCTGACCAACCCACTCTTCACATGAACAGGTGGTCTCGTTGGATATTGTACTTGGGTTAAAAAAGACAGGAGGTCCGTGATTGGAGGCCTTCATGGAGTGGTTTATTGTCCTGTTCCCAACCCCCCATCCACCAGTTCCAAAGTAACGGTAGAAGTAACAGCTTCTTTCATGACATGACATGCTGAGCTGGGGTCTAGAGTGCAACATGCATGCACTGGTTGTCACCCATCCCACAGAAATGCAGTGGAGAGGGGTTTGGTGTGTGTGTGTGTGTGTGTGTGTGTGTGTGTGTGTGTGTGACAGAGACAGAGAGACACAGCAACAGAGATAGACACATACATATACAAACCCTCCAGATGTACACTTCGGCTTCACAACCTTCTATTTCTACAAACACAAATACACAAATGCAATGCCCGCTCGCCCCCCCTTGCCCTACCTTTGTTGTGCAGATGATTCACACAGAGGCAAGAAAGGCACAAAGGGATGAGTGGAGCACAGGCCGTGACCAGGCACTGTCTGTGGCCAACAAAGAGGCCCACGTGATATGTTCCTCTTCACAACTGACAGATTGCACAGGGCCAGAACAAGCATCTTGCACTGTGTATCAGGACTCTCATCTCATCTCTCTCTCTCTCTCTCTCTCTCTCTCTCTCTCTCTCTCTCTCTCTCTGTGTGTGTGTGTGTGTGTGTGTGTGTGGTGTGTGTGCGCGTGCATGCGCGCGCGCGTACGTGTGCGTGTGTGTGTGTGTGTGTGTGTGTGTGTGTGTGTGTGTGTGTGTGTGTGTGTGTGTGTGTGTCTGTGTGTCTCTCTCTCTCTCTCTCTCTCTCTCTCTCTCTCTCTCTCTCTCTCTCTCTGTGTGTGTGTGTGTGTGTGTGTGTGTGTGTGTGTGTGTGTATGAGTGTTCTCGCACGCGCACGTGAGTGCATGCATACAGCTACCTTATCATTCAAGCTCTCTTATTTGCATTGATATAACGCTGATCTTAGCTCTCACCATCCCAATCATTTCCACCAGTCAACACGAACACACACACACACACACACACACACACACACACACACACACACACACACACACACACACACACTTCATCTTTTAAAAGATGGCCTAGAGAATAAAATAACACGATCATAAATACATTGTCGAAATGCCTCTCAAATCATGCCTGTGTTGGAAAGACTAAAGATCATTATCCGCAAGTGTAGGAAATATCTCATTGATAAATAGATCTGTAAAAACAATCAACTGCAAGGTATAAAGAAACACAGTTATGAATGAACTGATCTTTATGCAAAACAAAATTTGCTTGCATCTGAAGAAAATAGTAACGGATGAAATAAATCTGTACAAACAATGATTCCCAAGATAAGGCAACTAGTTGAGAAACAAATCATTAAGAAGAGTGATAAGTATACGAATTAATACGTTTAAAACTCTTTAAAAGCATTCACCACAATATTACAAGATAAAAAACTGTAGCAAATCTGATGAAAATGTCACCCCCCCCCCCCCCCCCCCCAAAGACACAGTACATGAAGAGAGATTGCTGAATAGATCTTTAAAAAACAAAAATGGTCCAAAATTGAAATGAGTTAGTGAACAGTTAACAATAAACAAGTAGAGTAACTTTTTGCTCCATAAGAAAACCTAATACAGAGTACTTTTATTCAAGACTGGCACAGCCTTTGAAACTTGAATAAAGTCAAATACAAAGACGAATAATCTAAGGGGGGGGGGGGGGGGGGAACAAGTGTAGGGCAACAACTTCTCTGTCATCATACCAATGACTTGGCTAAGATTTGGACTTAAGAGGTGGTGGAGGGAGAAAACGGGAGCATGTAATTAAGAAAATACATTATATATATATATATATATATATATATATATATATATATATATATATATATATATAAACTCTTCACTAGCTGCATGACGGAACCATTGTAATCCCTTTCAAAAGTAGATCTGTTTGTATTACCCGCTCCGAGGCCTTTCGTACGCTGGATCGGAACTCATCAGTGAGACACAGCTGGTTGTGTCTGTGCTCATGGCGTCAAACATAAACACACCACAGTCCATAATACCGTGGTGTTCTCACCACCAAGGGTTCAAAAAAGAATCCAACAGCACCCTGAAAGCAGCAGCAAAAGGGTAGTAAATGAAATAAAACGAAAGTGTTGGGAGGAAAAAAGTTGCTGAAAAACTAAAGACATTACGCAAACAGTATAAAATGTAGGGGACAATTTTTGAGCCTATGCTTGAGGATCCACCCAAGGATGCAAGGGAGATCAAAAGACAAACACAAAGATGGACAGAAACAAATGCAAATAACCTCGATTTAATTGAAACGAAACTGAAACTGAAATAAGGTAGGGAACAGTAAATAATAACAGTAAACAAGCAGGGTAACTTTTTCCCATAAGACAACCTAATACAGAGTAACTTTTATTCAAGATTGGCACAGCCTTTTAAACTTGAATAAAGTCAGACAACTACAAAGATGAACATATAATAGTGCGCTTGTCCCCCCCCCCCCCCCCCCCCCCCCACTGTTAGATTGTTTTGGTCGTCTTTGTATTTGTCTGACTGTGTCCACAGGACAATGTACCTAGCTGATGAACATATCATTAGGAAGAAACATAAGTATATGGTTTGAGTCCTGCATTTAGAAAGAGTCTTTGAACGCATTTATCCACAATATTACAAAGAAACTTTGAAATTTTACAGATATATCTTAAAAAAAAAAAAAACCCTGACAAAGTACATTAAGACAAATCACTGAAGAGATCTACAATCAATAAAAATGATCCATTCGTTTCAAAGGCTATGATCATAAACGAATTGATAAATGGATGATTCTGGGTTACGTCAGTCAGATGGTCCATTTGTTTCAAAGGCCATGGGTGTAAACAGAATGATTCACTGATGATTCTGTCTTACGTCAGGGTGTGGAGAGGCTTGCACAGTCAGGAAGTTCACAGCTCCACGCACTAATGGAGTATAGGAGACAGAACCAGTATGGCCTCAAACCCATCTTCTGAGACAGCTGGTTACCCCTTGTGCACATGAACTCCATCGCCTTTTAATTCTGTCTTCAGTGGAGCACTTCTTTTGGTGTTTATTGGTGATGAATGGTTTCATATTCTTATACCTTTGAGACACAGCCTCAGCCAACTACAAAGGGAGAATTCTGAGATAAGTCCATCCATTGAGACCAAACATGTCCATCAGTGAACAAAAGTCTGCAAACCAGACAAAGAAAGACAAAGACAAAGACAACAGAGGGCTTCACATGGATCTTCCCACCAGTCCACAAAGTAGCTGACAGAGTTTGACGAGTCATATAGTCAAAACGTATGCCAATATTATTTTCTTAGAACAACAACAACACAAAAAAAAACAACAAAAAACAAACAAACAAACAAACAAAAAAAAAAAAAGATAGGCGAGAATAAGTAAACAGAAATGATAGTTTTCAAAGTCAGGTTACTGCCTGCAGAAATTCAAACTGAACAGAAAAAAATGCTATGCTACCGAACGATAGAAACGAATTACAAGACAAACACATTTTGCCATTTTGCGCCCAATTTAAGGAGATAAGTGATTGTTCGTTCTTCCTTTTCATTGTCTCGAATGTTGTTAGACTTGTCTGAAGAAGACTAAAATGGTTGAAACGCGTCGTGTTTTTCTAGTAAGTTGTTTGTGTGTTTCGTTCGGCGGCATAGTAACTTTTTCTTTTAAAACAGAAATGACGTTCAAACAATCTGCTGTCTGCATCAGCTTCTTTTCATTTAACATTCGAATATTATCTTTGAGGACTAAACGTTTAAAAGAAGATGAACGAAAAAAAAAAAAAGAAAAACCACGGAAATCGGGCTCAGCCATGATTATTTCCCCTTTCACCCCAAACAGTAATCATCTCTGAAAGATAGGAAGAGCAGTCGGAATGTATACTCTCCCTAACCAGATGAAGAAACCACAGACAAGAGTGGTAACTGCTACGCCAACTCCAACAGGGTCCGACATCTTCCTGCGATTTCCATTCCCATGGATGATAGGGTCACAAATGAGTTTCCAAAGGTACAGGTGAACCGTTAGGGAACGATGAGTTACAGACCTTAACATCTCTGGAGTTCAGCCTGATGACAGCGCTGCCTACCTCCTCACGGTCGTTACATACCTGCCCAGTCTCTGAAGGGGAGCCAGGTGCCCTTTGACAGCTGGGTGGACTTGGGGAGATGTGATCAAGAGAGGGCACAACCTGCTCATCATACGCCCGATCCTACTTAACCTTGGTTTTAATCTGGAGTGAGTGATCCAACCACTGTATTACCTCCCCTCCTCCCCCTCACCATTCTCCTTATATCCACGATACCCCCCCCCCCCCAATCGTATCCATCCCAAGTAATTATAAACATTTTTGTTCAAATGACCACTTCCTAGTGTGTTTTAGCTTTAGAAAACAGCTGGGTTGAGAAGGTTAAAATGGCTGACACTTTTCGTGATTCACTGAAAGCTCTTGCTCTTGCTCTTCTATTTTTACCATAAAAACTTTTTTTTTGGCCAGCTTACGATTTTTCTTGAAGCGGTTATTCAAATTCTTTCTTAACTGATGAATACAAAGCGCATTGTCGCTATTTCAAATGATGCAGTACTCCACATGATCATGTTACGCTGGAGGCACGTTTGGCAGTAAAAAGTGAACGACAAACGAGATGCACGCTTCTTCCCAACCTGTCAAGATTTCTTCAAAAACTGACACATGTGACAGAGTCGGAGAAAAGAAGCACTTTTGTTATTCGTGTTCTCCTCTGAAAACAGACAAACAAACAAACAACAAAAGCTAAACGCTAGAAACAAGAATCAATTACAACAACAAATAAACTAACAAAACAACAACAACACAGATATAAAAAACACCCAAAAACCTCAAACGAAAAGCAAAGAAAATTCAAAGCTTCTCCCCTAAGGAGGGATGTACAGAAGGCACGGTCCACATTTTTGTTTTTTTCGACCACACAATTTTGGCTGTGAAAACAAAAATCAGGAATAACAATCAACATCATTTTTAAACGAAGTTCAAAACGGAGGTCTCTAGACGATGATTCATAAAGTTTGGGTAAAGGGGATCCCACGTCTTTCGTCAGAGAACGTTGTGACCTCAAGCCTACCCAGTGTTCTTGAGTTATCCTGTGTCCTCAAACGACCCCATCTGTACCACCTAATTTAAGGTTACCAAGAGTCTTCAATGTCCGTAAGTGACCTCAAGGTTATCATGTGACCTCCAGATGACCAAGTGTCTTCACGTGACTGCAAGCTACCTAGTGACCTCAAGATTACCAAGTGTCTTTTAGAAACCACAAGGTTACCGAACGCCCTCAAGTGATCAAAAGTGTCTCAACGATTACCTAGCATCTTCACGGTTACCAAACGTACATCTCACTGTGATCAGGTGTCCTCAAGAAGATCAAGTGACTTCAAGGTCACCAAGCGTTCTTACATGGCATCAAACTATGAACTGTCTTCATGGTTACCTAATATACTGCAATGACTGCAAGGCTACCAAGTGTTCTGTTCTGCAATGACTGTAAGTGTTCTGATGACTGCTGATGTTCTGCAATGACTGCAATGTTATAGAATGTTCTGCAATGACTCCCAAAGCACCAAGTGTTCTGCAATGACTTCAAGGTCACCAAGCGTTCTTACATAACATCACACTACGAACAGTCTTCATAGTTACCTGATATACTGCAATGACTGCAAGGTTATCAAATGCTCTCGAATGACTGCAGGTTACTGGAGAGTTCTGCAATGACTGCAAGGTTACAATGTGTTCTACAATGACTGCAAGGTTGCCATGTGTCTCCATTGTTACAAGTATCTTGCAAGGTCACTGCGAGATCTGCAATGACTGCAAGGTTACCAAATGTTCTGCAATAACTGCAAGGTCACCAAGAGTTTTCAAGGTCACCAAGTGTTCTGCAAAGATTGCAAGGTTACCAAGTGTTCTGCTATGACTTCAAGGTCACCAAGTGTTTTCAAGGTCACCAAGTGTTCTGCAATGACTGCAAAGTTACCAAGTGCCTTTAAGATTACAGAGTGCTTCGCAATGACAGCAAAGTTGCTAAATGTCTTCGAGGTGTCCACGTTTTCTGCAATGACTGCAAAGTTTCCTAGTGCTCTGCGCTGACTGCAAAGTTACCAAGTGTTCTGCAATGACTACAAATTTGCCGAGTGTCCTGCAATGACTGCAAAGTTACCAAGTTTTCTGCAATAACTGCAAAGTTACCAAACGTTCCACAATGACTGCAAGTTACCAAATGTTCCACAATGACTGCAAAGTTACCAAATGTTCAGCAATGACTGCAAAGTTACCAAGTGTCGTGCAGTGACTGCACATTTACCAAGTGTCTGCAGATTTACCAAGCGTCTTCAAATATACCATCTGATCTTAAGGCTCCAGGTGTCCTAGAGGCCATCAAATGTCCACTCTTCAGTGATTACTTCATGGTCACCAAGTGTCCTCAAGTTTGAATGATGCCCCTAAGGTCACGAAATGTTCTCAAGGTTACCAAATGTTCAAAGAGATTACCAAATGTCCTCAAGTTTACCAGATGTCCCCAAAGTGACCAGATGTCCTCAGGGTTACCTCATGTCAAGGTCACGAAATGTGTTCAAGGTTACAAATGTACTCAGGGTTACCAAATGTCATCAAGGTTACTGGATAACCTCAGGGCACCAAATGTCCTCAAGGTTAACAATGTCCTCAAGGGTTAACAAATGTCCTCAAGGTCATCAAAGTCACCAAAATGTCCTCTTGGTTACCAAATGTCCACAAGGTTACCATATGTCCTCGAAGTTACCTAATGTCTTCAAGTTTACCAAATGTCCTAAGGGTTACCAAATGTTCTGTAGGTCACCAAATGTCCTCAAAGTTACCATGTTTTCTCAAGGCAATGTGTCCTAAAAGTCACCAAGTTTCCTAGCAATCGTGTGTCCCAAAAGTCACTAAGAGAGTTCTCAATATGATGCGTTCTCAAGTTGCCAATTGTCCTTGAAGTTAATAATGACTTCAAGAGTTTCAAGATGCTGAAACAAACATCAATCAAACCATCAGCCGCCATGGCGAAGTGGTTAGCGTCGCGGACTCCCGGC
>JADBJO010006886.1:116691-119191 GCA_016801955.1 Conus betulinus
CATCCACTTTGCACTCGATTTGAGGAGGTAAGTGATAGCTCGTTCTTCGTTTTCATTGATCTTGAACGTTATTTGTCACCTTCGTTTATAAACATGAAACTACATCGGGCTTCATGATCTATCAACTTCTGTAAACATCATTGTGATTGGCTGGAACTGAGCCATCGCCATTTATTTGTTAATTTGTCTCATACTTGAGCAGACAAGGTGGGAGGTGATGGGGAAGAGTGCATAGGGAGGAATGAGGAGAGAAGAGAGAGGAGGAAGAGAAAGGAACAAGCGTGCGGTTACTCGCCTGTCCTTCCAGTTTCCGTTCCCTCGCCACATCTCCACGCGTACACACACATTGTACATCTGTCGGTCTCCTTTCCATATTCTTACTGTATGCCCACATACTTTAATTCTCCCTCTCTACCTGTCTCTCTCTCATTCACACACACACACACACACACACACACACACACACACACACACACACACACGCACGCACGCACGCACGCACGCACGCACGCACGCACACGCACACACACACACACACACACACACACACACACACACACACACACATACCCACGCACGCACGCACGCACGCGCCCGCGCACACACAGACAGACGGACAGACACACACACACACGCACGCACGCACGCACGCACGCACGCACGTACGCACGTACGCACACACACACATAGTCCAATACCTAATCTAAATTTATCTAAAATAGGTCTGTCGCATTTTTATCACAGACAGTCCATGCAGAATAATCTACGTAAAGTCGTCATAGGGCAACCTACCAGAGGAGACACTGCACTGCTGCTGAGCCACCTCGAAAATATCATGGTGCCTGTTCTGATCCAACATACACAGGGCCCACCACCTGTAAATCCTCCCTACCGATGACTTTTAACCACTCGGAGATATTCAGAGTTTGTCATTATCATGGTTTTGAAGCCCCATATATGTGTAAACCTTGTATACTAAAAAAACAAACAAAAACAAAACAACAACAAAACAAATAAAAGAGAGAGTGACATTCTCCTATGCCTATGCAGTCTTCTCGAAATGGCACTTTCAAATGTACACACAGACATTTCTTCTAACAGTGAAGTGATAACATACAGTGTCAAAATTCTTAATTAGAGGATTTTTTTTAATTGAACAGCCAAACACTCTTCCCATGGATATCTATTGTGTCCCATTTGTCATTTTCCACTGTCAAAAGCACTGCTTTAGAGAGGTTATATTTGTGAGGATCAGATTGGGAAAACGAAGTCAGTCAGCTGGTGTCCAGGCTGAACTCACCCAGACTGTTGGTAAAAGAACAGGCAATCCACTCACCTTGGGTCTTAGGGTAGCCCTGTACACGTTGTGCGTCAACATGGAGGATGAGCCGAGGACGGAACTGTCCCACCGACGATATCACGGCCGCCTACACTGCTCCTAGACCTGGACAGTGGTACACATGTAATGTAATGTTATTTAATGTAATATGTCAGCGAACATGGAGCATGATCCACAGACAACATGACGGCCGCCGACACTACTCCTAGACCTGGACAGTAATGTAATGCAATGTAATGTAATGCAAAGTTATGTAATGCATAGTAATGTACTGTACTGTAATGTAATGCAATGTAATGTATCCGTGAACACTGAGAATGACTCAAGCTCTATCTGAAGTTGACATGACGGCTGCTAACACTGTTTTCTGATCTGGACAACACATTATTATTTATTGTGCTCTGTTGTACTGTACTGCACTGTATTATACGGTACTGTACTGTGCTGTACTGTATTGCACTGTGTTGTACTGCATTGCATTATACGGTATTGTACTGTACTGTGCTGTGCTGTACTGTGTGAGCAATCACTGATGATGACCAAGCACAGAACTATCTACAGACAGCACACGGCTACCGACACTGCTCCTATACCTGGACAGTAGTGTAGTGTAATGTGATGTGATTGCGATGTGATGTGATGCGATGTGATGTGCTATGATGTGCCATAATGTGATGCAATGTCATATGATGCAATATAAGGTGTAAGTGAACAGAGACGTGGAGCCAGCAGCATCAATGTCTACAGAGGTAGAAAGCGGTGACTTGATGTTGTGAGAAAAAAGACACGAAACATACGCCTCACACTCCCCCCCCCCCCAAAAAAAAAAAAAAAAAAAAAAAAAATCCACCAACCAACTAACCAAACAAAAACAAACAAACAAAAGAGAAAACAAGAACACAACAAACAAGCAAACAAATAAATATAATCAACGTACAGTAATGACATGGGATATTAGTCATGCCTGTAAAATCTCTTTCATGTAGGACATCCGACACTGAAGGTGAAAGAAGGCAATCCGTCTTGTTGATGAAAAACATCCCCACAAGGATTGGTTTTGCCTGATCTGACATCCATTGATTGTTTCATGGAGCTTCTGTCATTGTTGCACCCTCCTTTCTTCCACCCTAGTCTGCTCCTCAGCCCCAACGTTTTAAAGCG
>JADBJO010006887.1:0-2500 GCA_016801955.1 Conus betulinus
GGCACGTTTTTGTTTGGAAATCGGTCTTTCATGGAACTTTTTGTTGTCTCATACAGGGACATTTTTATTTTCAGACAAAAAATACTTTTTTTTGTGATCGTTGGAAAAGAAATACTTGAGATGTACTCGTGCCCCCTACTTCCCCTTTCCCCTGCTTGCCCCCCCCCCACCCCCCCCCTTCCCCCCTCCCCACTCCCACTCCCACCCTCCCCCCCCCCCCCCCCCTCCTTTTTTTTTTTTTTTTTTTTTTTTTCCTAGCCCTTTCCCTTCCAACAACCTCCCCCCTTCCCCCTCGCCCTCTGTGCGCGCAAGCGCGCTCTCTCTCTCTCTCTCTCTCTCTCTCTCTCTCTCTCTCTCTCTCTCTCTCTCTCTCTTAAATACATTGAACTGTTTTGATTTTGTCTGCTTGACAGAAACTTTTGTGGATAACTCTTTTGACTATTCCGGAATTTTTACTAACTTGTGAAATACTATGTGCCTGCAAAAAAGTTATCAAACAAGGAAGAAATTCTGGTGGGTTGCTGTTTTTAGTCCGCGAATGCTACCGTGTGTTTTTCAAGTTGATAAGGATGTGCTGATAATTGCAACATACGTTGCTCCGGAGAACAGTCCTTTGTATAGCAATAAAATGCAGAAAGATGGAATTGTTTTACTTGAAGAATCTATTCTAAACATTGTAAATGATGGTGAATTTCATCTTGTGATCTGTGGGGATCTAAATGCAAGGACAGGATGGGAAGCAACCCAACTGGAATGAAGCACGTATTTATTCCCCTATGGATGATGTTGATGGTGATGATGTTGATGATGATAACCGGCAGTCAAAAGATATGTTTATCAATAACTTTGGTGAGTCATTGTTGAATTTGTGTTTCTTGTTGGATTGCATTATTGTGAACGGTGCTTGTGCTGGCGATCTTGATGGTCAGTTTACTTATATTTTCACCACATGGTAATAGTGTGATTAATTATTTTATAATCACTAAAGGGCTGTTTGCAAGTAACTGTCATTTACATATTGGAAACCGTGTTGATTCTTGGCATTTGCCAGTCGAGTTCAGTTGGAAATCTGGTTTTGATTGTATAAAACATGTTTAGAATAGTAGATAACGAGGAGAATTGTATTGTGTGTGGTCTGAAGATTATTTGCAAAAGTACAGACATGAATTGAATTCGCATGTGTTTAATTGCCATATCCATGAAGCTGCTCAAGCACTTTCAATTGACATCAACACTTCCCTAGATATATTTGTTAAAGCTTTGTGTGGCGCTGCTGCCTCCATGACTCGAACTGTGGGCAATAAGAAGAAATGCATAAATGAATGGTATGATAAACAATGCGCTCAAAAGAAACTAATCGTCAGACGTTACCTAACACTATTCCAGAGATCAAAAAAAGAGAGTGACATGCAGCATAGAGATAGGTATGTGGATGAAAGGAGACAATACAAAGAACTCCTATTTATTAGTAAGAAAAAAGAATTTGACGATGGAAGGATAATTAAACTAAAACAGTCAACCAGCGACCCAGGGCATTCTGGAAAAATATTAGAACTGTGAACAGAAAAAATGTAATGCACAGTGACATCTCCATGGACCAGTGGTATGAACATTTCCACAGGATATTTAACATGATGACACCTGGGCTGGCTCAAGAGGAAATTTTAGCCGACGAACCAATGGACGAATCAGATGAGCCTCTTTTTAACGATCCTATTTCTGAAAGAAGAAGTTGTGTATCTAGTATTAATAAACTTAAAACCGGTAAAAGTTCTGGTAATGATATGATACTTGCTGAAATGCTTAAACATGCCAACGAAACAGTAATTGAATTTCTCGTAGAACTTTTCAACAAGATATTCGAACAAGCCATTTTCCCAAAAAGAATGGGTGTAAATCCATTATTATTCCAATCTACAAAAAAGGGGATGCAAATCTACCCGATAATTATCGTGGTGTAGCATTAATAAGTGTCGTGAGCAAAGTGTACACATCTATTCTGAATAAGCGACTCTCAAGATGGGCAGATAGGCCTAATGAAGGAAAATTAGCAGAGGAACAAGGAGGGGTTTAGAGCAGGATATAGTACAATTGATCACATCTTCACTTTATACTCTGTTGTTGAAAAATATTTGGCAAGAAATTCTAAGCTGTATGTAGCTTTCGTCGATTTCAGAAAAGCGTTTGATTCTGTTGACAGAAATGTCTTATGGCATGTGTTAAGGAGAAGTGGGATTGATGGAAAATTGTATAAAGCACTTCGAGGAGTCTATGACTCAGTCATTGCATGTGTCAGAGATAAGCATTCTTATTCTGATTTTTTTTGATTGTCCGCGGGGAGTAAAACAAGGATGTGTACTTAGCTCAATTATGTTTTCCTTTTTTGTCAATGAATTAGCCGTAAATTTGATCAGGAAAGGGAAGCATGGAGTCCAGATGGTAGCAGGATCTGCAGAGGTATTTCTTTTGCTCTTTGCAGATGATGTGATTTTGCTATCAG
>JADBJO010006887.1:10000-57500 GCA_016801955.1 Conus betulinus
TCCATATGAATTCAAACACACTGTCGAACATGGGAAGCCTATGTTCTTTTACCATTATCATCTAAACTCAACAGCACTCTGTAACCTTTAAAGGGTATCCCATCGTCATTCGTTCTTGTTAACTTGACCCAATATTTTATACATTTAAAATAGAAATTTAAATAATTGGATATCGTCCAAGTTCACCATAAACCAGATCATTGGGCGTTCTACTGTCTACATTCAAAAAGCGCTTCAGTGCATACAGGTGAACATTTTCAATTAAGGCACCTTTGTCAAAAGCCCATGCTTCTGCACCATATTGTAAAATTGGCTGTACCTGTGAATCCAACAATTTTGTAAAAACACTGAACGAGTTACACTCTAACTTGTACAAAATATAAAGAATACTATTGACCGCCTTTTTCGCTCTATTGACTATATCTTGACAAGCAAAACCAAAACTAGGTTTCTTTGTAAATATAAATACCAAGGTATTTGTAAGTATTAATCACATTTATTCTCTCACCTCCATAGGTCCATTTTTCAGTGTGGGCTAAATATCCTCCTTTACGAAATACAACAATACTGGTCTTATTCATATTAACATTTAGTTCTAGTCTGCCTGCTGCCGAATACAAATTATTTACTTGTCTCCGGAGACCAACCACTGATACTGAAATTAAAATAATATCGGCAAAAAGCAGCATAAACAATTCTAAAAAAATCAAAAGTTACTCTATGACGGCCATTTTCAATTTTCTAAGGCTAACTCCTTACTAAATAAGGAAAATAAAATCGGACTACAGGTATCTCCCTGTTTAACCCCACTTGTACACTTGAGATGAATTCCGATAATTTTGCGCCTGATCGTATTTTTGCTTTTACCTCACAATACATACTCTTATTGTACTGTACAACTTACCCCTGATTCCAGTTTTTAACAAAACAGGCTATAACAATTTTCGAGAAATGGAATCAAAAGCCTTTCCAAACCCACAAAGGCAACATATAACTTCTGATTCTTTACAAGTTGTTTTGAACAGCAGCAAGTAGGGTGAATATATGATCAATTGTATTACCTCTTTAAATCCCGCCTGATACTCTCCAGTTATAGTGTGTTCTGAATTGCCCATTCATGCAATCTACTATGAATAACCGCGCTGTTAAGTTTGCTACAAATATTGCATAATGAAATACCTCTATAAGTATTCACATTGTTAACATCACCCTTCTTGAACAAGGGTAAAAATATAGATTCTTTCCAGCTGTCAGGGTAAGCGCCACTATCAAAGAGGAAGTTAAACAACTTCACTAAGAAATTCAAGATGGACTCGCCAGAATATTTAAAAAATTCACCAATTAAACCATCAGGGCCAGCAGATTTTCCATTTTTCAATTTTCTGATTGCGAGCAACACTTCTTCTCGAGATATTGCTCTTTCGTACGGAAATTACTCCTCCTCATTTTCGTAAACTATGTTCTCTGTATTATTATTTTCTTCGCTTTTCTCCAACAAGCTTCTAAAATGTTCGAACCATTCAGTTACAGAAATATCGTTTGACGGTTGAAATCTTCTACTTGTAATCTTGTGTAGTTTCCCAAATTCCTGTGTTGATTCTTCACAGAATTAATCAATACATTTAGCAATGAATCATTGTGTTCTTCTTTATTCCTTTTATTAAGATTTGTATATTCACGTCTTGCAAAACAGAATGCGACTCGATCATCCGAAGTTTTACAAAAATTTCTCCACAGACTAAGCATTTTACGTTTTGATGTTTTACAGTCCTTATCATACTAACTATAATCACTAGGAATACTTTTATTTAAAACTGCCTTTTTTTCATAATTTCAGCTTGATCTTCCATGATCACCTCAAATCTGCGTATTGCTTCATTTACATCACTATATGTATAAGACCTTCTGCTGTGTTGCCATCTCTTCTTTTAACATCTTGAAAGCACATGGAACGATTGAATTCCAGGGCATAATCCTTGTTCCAGAAATATTTAACAAAAAAAACTGATTATTTTGATCACTCGAGTCATTTTTTGTGCGTTTCTCTTCCTTTTGTTTGGCAATACGTAATACAAGAGGCATGTGATCGGATTCAAATCTTTCCACAACAGTAAGAGTTAACTGTTCACAAAGAAGCTCGAAACCATTTCTTGACAACAAAAAATAGTCATTTACACTGCATCCTACATCAGAAATATATGTAAAACGACCTTCAAGGTCGCCCTTGCACATTCCATTTAAAATGTACAGTTCCAAAACAGTGCACATATCCAAAACTTTCTTTCCATATGCATTTAAGATTTCTTGAGAAGTTCGTTTTATACAATTATCTTTCTTAATATGAACAACGTGTAATTCAAGCTCATCTAAAAGTATTGGGAATTTGTCAGACGTTCTGGCATTTATATCACAACATAACAATATTTCAGTGGCTTCCAAAGACAACGTATTTACAACACAACTTTCCAGCAGATCAATGCTATTGTCGAGACCATTGATAGTGTAATACGGCGAATTTTCTGGAGGAACATACGCACATTCAAGTAAACATTTTTATTAAGACCAAAAAATCCTTTATCAAGTATAAATGTCATGGAGTGGTGGCGCCCTCCGGAGGGAGAGCTCACTCATGCCGGCGCCGCGACTAAGTAATTATTGTCGTCAATAGGGGGCTTAGTAGGTGGTGTCCTGCGTATGTTAGCTCAGAACAGGCGCCACTGAACACCACCGAACCGACTCGGCAGCAGTGCAGTGTCTCCTTCGGTGGGTTGCCTCTTAACGACTTGACGTTGACTGCTCCCTGTGGATTGCTGGTGCCGGGGGCTACGGCGGGGCCGACCGGGCTATGGCTGTGGACGGGGTGTCGGAATGAACGGCGTGGGTGCACTGCCTCTGAGGTGGCGCAGAGGCTGGGACACAAAAAAAAAAAAAAAAAAAAAAAAAAAAAAATCTCATGGAATAAGAACTTTCACAATCAACATCATTCACATATGGAAGATTTTTCCATATGAAACAAATTTTTTCCTCGTGAACTTTCTCCCTTGCCTTGTAAGTTTGACAGGTGGTTTAACGAACATTTTATAACAAACGTTTCGACCAAACAAGCAAAATCAGAAGAAGAAATAAATTGAAAGAAGTGTGAATTGTCTAATTTATTAAACAACCCACATACATTCCAATGGAGGAAGGAACAACTATTTACAAATTTATTCGTAGTACTAACATCACGGCAATACGAACTGTCACTGTTAACACTTCCGTCACAATCATTCACCCACTCCGTATCTTTTTCAGTGTCTGTACCACTCGCCGGCATTCTATCAACGTCCCTAACTGATTGATACGTCGCCACACTGTCACTATCACTGTCTGATCCATTCGCCGTCACACTATCTCTATTGTCGTCTAATTCACTCGCTGTCACACTATTTCTATTTCCGTCCAATTTACTCGCTGTCACACTGTCGCCACCACGATGTGATTCATTCTCTATCACACTTTCACCACTGCCATCAGTACCACTCTTTTTCGTTCGTCATCACTCTGTCTCTATCACTGACGAGTTCATTCACTGTCATACTGTCAACACATCTGTCTGCTTCATTCATCATTGCACTGTCACCACAATTGTTTATTTCACTGTCCGCACCACGGACAGCTTCATTATTTGTCACACTGTCACCACCACAGACTTTTTCTTAGTTGTATACACACTGGCCACTTTTATCCCAGTCATAAAATCACCACAGCTACTTGTTATGACCCCCATATATACAACCATCGTCCCTCTGTCTTGCTGATTCCGTTGGACAGCAATGACCACAATCAGACACACATCATCAGTATCTTTTCCATTTAAATTCAGATATCTGTCACTATGATACATGTATGAAAACACACATCGTCGTCAGCACAATGTTTCTCCTTCGAGAAAGAAAATTGTGTTAATTAACATCAATGTCAAGTGCATTTAAATCATTACTCAGCACGGACAAACAAAAATAATCATCCTTTGCAGTTTCTGTCATAGGACAATCGACATGGCAATTCACAACATCAATATTTTTATTCTTGACATTAGTTTCATGCAACACAACAAATTCAACATTATCCACGTGATCCGACACTGCCGTGTACACACATCCAACACAGATATCGCGCACGGGAATTTCGTTGCACACTTGTCTTATGTCAACAGAGTTCACGCTGTCCTCAATGCTCCGTCCTCGCGACCCAGAAACGTGCACACTACACGGTGACAACGTATATTTTTGCTACCTCCAGAATTTGGCTGTAGCACAATGTTCAGTCACGGGGGCCGGCCTAACCGCTATCCATGTTCAACAAGATCTCCACCGTCATCTAAACCAAATTTTCTACCATCAGTCATCAGATGGTCATAAATCATTGACACTTTCTTATTTTGTGATCTGGCAGACCTCAATGGGGCACAAGCTTTTTTCTAATGTCTCTAACCCGCACAGAAATATCTTCACTGATGAAGGCGTCACTTCCTTTCAGCCTCTTTTTTGGCCCGCAAAATCTTATCTTTATCCTTAAAGAAAGTGCATCGCGCAACAATCGGCGAATCCTGCTTAGTGTTGAGACCATGGACTCGGTCAAACTGAATGTCACCTGCAAGTTCTAATTTGTCAGTGATCATTTCGCGTACGGAGTCTTCACAATCTTGCCACGTTTCACTCTGTCTGCGAGGAATACCATGAACAATTATATTATTCCTCTTTGACCTGCCGTCTAAATCGTCCACTTTTCTACCTAGAAATTTAATCCTCTCATTCAGACTGTTATTCTCATTTTTCAGTTTATCGTTTTCTGTCTTTAAGTCCGACACTTCCTGTATCAAACTGGAAACCTCTCCCTGTAGAGCAGAACACAAGTCTTTTAAATCTTTCATGTCATCACTCATGTTATCAAACTTACGGCTCAGAGTGTTCATACTTGTCTACATGTCTTTTCAAGGAAGACATTACATCCTTCAGCACACATCACATCCTTCATCACATCACATCCTTCATCACATCCCTCCGGCGGCGGAAGTGCTGACGACCTAGATGCAGATTCCTGTCCACTGGTACTGTCTCTGCGGTTGGCTGCACCACCGCCACGTCGTGCCTGCCTTAAACTGTCCTTTGGGCCGGGGTTTAACTCCACGTCTCCACAACGCAGAATTAACTGTCCGTAAAAAAACAGAGAGAACAACAATCCCAGGGTGACACCGTCACTGCGTGTTCTCAACTTCAACACGGACACTCGCATGGCGGCTTTAAACTTTGCGCGTTTCAACATAAATGAAGCATATACTGCTGCAAATGATCCACAAACTGGGTGGAATCGCAGTGCATTGGAGGGCATGGTACTTCACCGTGATGCTGCCCAACTTTGATGACACAGCACCACCTATTACTGGTCACAACCAATCAAGGAATACAGAGCACATCAAGCGTGTCTCCCTCTCTTCGTGTACTCCAGTGACCCCCCCCCCCCCCCCCCCCCCCCCCCCCCCCCCCCCCCCCCAGTTATGAAGGAGGAGGAGAAATAAGAAGAGAGAGAGAGAGAGAGAGAGAGAGAGAGAGAGAGAGAGAGAGAAATCGAAAGGAGAAATGTGAAAAAAAGGAAAAAGAAGAAGTAGTAATAGAAGAGGTAGAAGAAAGAAAGAAAGAAAGAACTCGAAAAAGACAGAAGCGGAAGAAGAGGAAGAAGAAAAAAAAACAAAACAGAAAAAAAGAAGGAAGGAAAGAAAGAAGAAGGAAAGACAGACAGACTAAAACAACAACAGCAACAACGATGACGACGACGACAAGAAGTCCAAACGGTATCCTCAGCCTGTTATTAGTCCTCAAGTATTTTGTGAGGAGACGACTGGCCGGCCAAGAGGAGTCAGACATCCTCCCCAACCGAACAACTGAAACGTATCGTGGAGCGCCTCCTTTAGTAGTTTTGTCATAAGACAGCGTAGTCTGGAAGCCGAAATTTGTAGCTAGTCCAGAAATAGGTTCGCTGCTGACTTCATGTTAGAATAGTGCAACTGGTGTTTTTGAAGTGTCTATGCATAGGGAAGTCTTGTTCCACTTGTTGCACAATCAGAATCTGGATATTATGGCCGCCATGACAGTTTTCAAAATGACCGCCTTCGAAATTAGTTTTATTCGTATTGTAGGTTCTACTGGCCAGAAATTCGTCATGCTGATGTGAAATATACCATAATCCAACACAAGAAACACGTTTATGTGCTTTATTTTTTGTATCGGTCACAAATTTTCATGTTTTTGCTCATTTCGTGAGAAAATTGACAAAAAAATGGGCAAAACTGAAGACATTAGTACTCCGCAGAACTATTATTCTCTCTGCTAGATTAAAAGCTACGTCGTCAGCACTTGTGCTGTACAGGAACTCAAACAATTTGTACTATTTGTAACAGTCATCACAAACAGTTATTAGTATGGTTGGTTGTAAATCAAAACATAAACATCGATCCCGATGTACACATTAAATTTGACAGATCCAGTGCATTCCTATGCCCAATACTACTGGCAACATTAACACTGATGCAATGAATTTAACTGTCATGTAAACGTTCATCACGGTGATGGATTCAAAGTCAGTCAATATGTTATTGTCACAAGTTGTCAGATTCTTTCTGACATGGAACCATTCAGTCTTTGCTTTGCAGAAGGAGTAAACCTTTGATGGAATGTCCTAAGACTCTCTTCAGCCTTCCAGAGTTGGTAAAGTATATGGGTTTTTCTGCAAAGCCTTTGCAGCCACACGCTTTCGCACACCCGAGCCCATTGTATGTACATTTGCACAGCCGGGTTGCACAAGACCCACGGCATTTGCAGGTTGTCAGCTCCACACAGAAGGCAGTGATGGGCTGGGCAGTCATCAGTCGCGGCTGAAGCATCTCATTGCCATCCCTAACCACCCGTTCCCACCCACTGTCCTCAGGTGCAGGGAGGTGTGGTTCAGCTTCCAAAGCTCTACTCCACACACAAGAGTCTGATAATGTGCCCGCTTGATGTGGAGAATGAGCGCATCATGGGTTGGAGGCAGATTTTCAACTGCTTTGGTCAAGCTGAGGAACAGATCACACCTGACTTGCTGAATGGAATTGTCTTGGCCATTGGAAGCATACAGCTTGCAGAGAAAGGACTCTGCATCAGCAAGCACATTCTCATCTGGAAAGTCTGCCCTGCCAAGATTCTTTAAAGGTGAGAGTTGTTTTGGAAAACTGCCCATGCTGACCGCTTCCCAATTCAGCAAACTGGCTTGTACTGTCCGAGCTTGTTGCAGCATGAAATGCTAGAAGAGATTCCCTCTGTGAATCTGTGATGTTGATGGAGTGAACAGGAACAAAGTGTTGCTTTTTAGGTGTGCCAGCATTCATCCACAGAAAGGGACTGAGCTGTGGCTGATAGGCAAGAAGGAGAACAAGGACATCAGTGTCTCGGCTGACAACAATAGTTTGCAAATATCCCAGTTCAAATGCTTCCTTGGCATGGAGAAGAATGCGAGTGTCAGCTTCTTCATGCTCAGCAGATGACAACTGTGAGACATCTCTCCCAGACGACGTCCACACTTTTGCAGGATCTGTGAATCCTCCATTCAATACCAGCTCACATCCTTCTTGGTTCTGGAACTTCTTCTCTAACTCTGTGCATAGAAAGTTTGCCAAGCTTGCTTTGTTTTCATCTAAGCAGATGAGTGTATCCCAGTGGCCCATGGATTGGCTTCTTGTTTGCACGTCTCGTCTGATTGCTTTTTTGCCTCGTACCTCTGACTTCGAGCTGTTGCTTTGATTGTTTTCTTCCTGTACTGATCAAAGGCAAGATCAACCCTGGAACAACGATTGGAGAACAGTTGACTGACATGATCAGCAACAGCATCTGCCCCATTCACCCAGTGTTTTTAGCGTTCATCCTGTTTCCCAGTGTCTGGATCCATGCCATGCCATCAATAACAGTACATGTCGCTAATTGTCCTGGTGCAACATGAGGCAAGTCTTGCTGGAGAATCTTGCCAAGGTCAGCTTTGTTCAGGGGTAGACGCAGTCTGCCGTCAGGCATTGCCAGTGACAGTGGAACTTTGCCAATCTCCTGCTCCAACATTTTGTTAATGTCAACATTTCTGCCTGCCTGCATTGCTGTCACCACACGTGTCAGAAGCTTTCTGTCTGCCTTCACTGCAACAGCTTTTTTTTCCTTTCCAACTTGGACCTCAACATTGTACATGCTCTCAAAAGTGTGCAGATTCTTTGATAAGATTCTGTCATGAAAACTTGTTGTCTTCTTTATCAGCCTGTCCTCAACAAAGTCTGACAC
Source organism: Conus betulinus (assembly GCA_016801955.1). Lineage (NCBI taxonomy): Eukaryota > Metazoa > Mollusca > Gastropoda > Neogastropoda > Conidae > Conus > Conus betulinus. Next base: position 18,340 of record JADBJO010006887.1, read on the forward strand.
AAGCTGCTTTCCAGTGCTTTCAGCATGCAAAAGGTCACTTGTTACCACTTCACTGGCAATGTCCCCAGTCGTAATTGACACTAATTCTGGGGAAGTGCGATCAAATGGATTGTAAGTTTCGTAAAGGTCAGTGAGCTTTTGAACATACTCTTGGTCTTGGGTCATTCTTTTGGGACCAAAATCTTTGTGTGCACAATCATGCTCATCATCGTCTTCTTCTTCACTGCCCGCTACTTTAAACATGTTTTCGTGTCTCGTGTCAGCTGGGCCCTCTCATTGAAATACAGGGCCCATCTGTCACGGGCGGAGTCTGTTTCCGTTATACCAACAAGACCTCCAGCCACTTTTCCGGCTTTGTTGATATGCTCAATTGCCTGGTCGTCAGGTATTTCACTGAACTTCTCTTTTGTTTCTTTGGTGACAAAGTCTCCTGCAAGAAAACCTCTGTGCACTTCTGGAGCTGATTTGGGCAACATGTGCATGTCAGCAAGGAAGACAGCTCCCCAGCGTGTGTACTGGAAATGATCAAATGCTCCAAACCAGGGCAGCATTTCAGCAAATGATGTCAGGAACAGGTTCCAGTCTCCCTCACGAAGAGCGTGTGTGAACCTCAAGAGGATAGAGATCAACTTCATGTACGTTCTCCAGAATTGAAAGATAGCATTCTCTGAACAAGAAGCTTCAAACTCGCGAAACAGGACTTGCACCTCTTCCGTTTCTGACAAAAGGTCTCCAAGGGAGGAACTGATTCCTCTGTCGTCTTTGTTGGCAAAGGCATCTGAAACTCTTCCAGCTGCATTTTTCAAGTCATCTCGGATGAGCTTGTCATTCTCCTTGGCCCAAGCCGTGAAACATGCCCACAGAATCGACCAAAGCGCCTCTAATGTCAACTTGTGAATGCGAATGACACGGTTCCATCCTTTCCCTTTCATCACTTGTTCACATGCCTTTTCACCAAGGATTCCACTTTCAGTCCAGATATTCTCCACGCCTGATGAATCCATGAATTCTCCTATCACTTTCGTGAAATTCATTTGGGTATGGAATCCTCCAAGCATAATGACCAGATCCTGGCAGCTTTTGTCCCATTGCAGCATCTTTGCTTTGCAGTATAGCTGCTCGTCAAAGGTGATGACTGTGTACTTTTCTTTATTTGTATTTCTTTTTAGAAAATGACTAAACTAATGTTTATTTCAATGCCAAATCGGCTCAGGCATGATAAAAAAAAAACCCATGGGAATCGACTCTAACTTTGTAAGTTTATGTCAATTGGAAGCTGAGATACGATAAAAAACGTATAAAGTGGCGGTCATTTTGAAAACTGTCATGGCGGCCTTATTATCCATATGTAGAATGTGCAACATCTGTATGTCTGGACAGTCCGTTTAGACTTGTTGCACTATTCTAACATGCAATCAGCAGGGTCGTGCACGCTTTGGCTCTGAGCTTCCAGACTAGCGTGGGAAGAAGCGATGGTGAGGCTGTCTCAAGGACGGAGTGAGTGAGAGCCTCTCTGCTTCTCGCTGTCAAATCCTATCGATTCGCCCTCCCACCCCCTGCCCCGCACCTATTTTTCCCCTCCTGGTCTGCTTCTGTTCACATCATCTACGGAACTGTACCGGCTTCTACACGGATTTTTCCGCCTCATACTTTGGAAAAATGAGGAAGTTTGGGACAGAGGATTTCCGAAAGGAAGGGTGGAAAGAAGAGATAGGAAAAAGAGTATCTTTTACGTCGTAGGTGCGCGCGCGCGCAATTGTGTGTGCGTGCACGAGTGGTGTGTGTGTGTGTGTGTGTGTGTGTGTGTGTGTGTGTGTGTGTGTGTGTGCGCGTGCGCGCATGTGTGTGTGTGTGTGCGCGCGCGTGCATGTGTGTGTGTGTGTGTGTGTGTGTGTGTGTGTGTGTGTGTGTGCGCGAGCGCGCGCGCGGGCACATATGCTCTAGTGCGAAGTCAGTACAACCAAAAGTTTCGCTGGATTTAAACTTGCTTCAGCCCGGAAAAAAAGAAAACTTGGTTCAGCACGTTATCAAAATAATGTGCTTGCATAACTGTGTTTGCGTATGTCGTGCATGCGCGCGCGCACTCACACACACACGTAGGCGTGTTTCTGTGTGTATGTGTGTGCGCGTGTTTGTGTGTGTGCACGTATACTTTCGTGTGAAGTCAGTACAACCAAAAGTTACGCTGAATTTTAAACTTGGTTCAGTTCGGAAAAAAAATGAAAGCTTGGTTCAGTCCGTTACCAAATGTGTTTGCATAACTGTGAGTGCATATATCGTGCATGCGTGTATGCACACGTATGTGTGTGCGCGCGCGCGCGTGTTTTGTGTGTGTGTGTGTGTGTGTGTATGTGAGAGAGAGAGAGAGATAGAGAGAGAGAGAGCGTGTGTGTCTGTCTGTCTGTCTGTGTCTATCAATAACTCAGTAACAGTCATGGATAACCCCTGAAGTTTTAAACGGCTATTTGTGGATGTAGTATCCATAGAGTACTAGATTGCGAGGTGCCCCATATTTGAAACACGCGAAATAAGAGAGAGAGAGAGAGAGAGAGAGAGAGAGAGAGAGAGAGAGAGAGGGTGTTGGAGAGGGGTTCGGATGGTGGTGAATAATGTTACAAAAGCTCACACAAAGAGGGTAGTAGTACTCAAACTGCGCGGCGAAAGGCTTGTGGAATGTTTCTCTGGCGAGACACGCTATTGATTCACTGTCCACGTCCTCAGCGTCTAGGATTTATCGCCCCTTGTGTAGAGAATCGTACATTCTCCTTAGGATATCGACTTCCGCGTCTTCCTGCATGTCTGTGGAAGAAAAAGGAGAAGGGAAAGTGGGAAGGGAGTAAGGGGCGAGATGGGTGGGAAAAGAAACATACAAACGCGCCCAATCGTGTTGGATTTATAATATAGGGCTTAATTAATGTCGCATGGCAGACTTGCTTTTTAAAAAATTAGTATTAACTGATTTAAGAGTACTTTTGCCTCCTTTGCGAAATACTGACCCTACTCTGATATCTTACATTCATTCTTTGCATCAGATATGAAGACGGAGTACTAGCCATTTGTCGATTTTACTAGTGTTGGACGAGCTAAAAAAAAAACAGGTAAATAAATGCATATATGATGTGACATATCAAGCGCTCATTGTGGAGCTATCAACTCTCTAGTGTGTCGATGCTGAAGACAAAAAGCGATCAGTGAGAATTATTTCATTCTTGAGCTGTTCTGTTTTCCATGTGCCATTCAATGTAATTATTTTTAAACTATTCTTTTTTCAGACTCACTACTTCGTTTCCAAACCTCTTTTTTTTAACTATTCTCTTTAAAATCTTCCTGTCTTGAAAATTCTCTTCACTTCGTACTCTTTTGAAACTGCTCTGTTTAAAAAAACTATTATTTTTTCGAATTTTTCTCTTTTCAAATCTTTGCGTTGAAATGTTCTTTGTGTTGTTGTTGTTCCTATTTTGAAGTTTATCATACTTGCCCAGCTTTTGAAATGTCAAACCTATTCAAATCCTTTCCAGTTTCTCAAAGTTCACCTGAAATTCCATATGTTTTGCAAAAACTATTTGTTTGTTTTCCTTGCGTGTGTTTTGCTGCATTATATTACATTGCTCAATACTGTCTTCTATTGCACATTATTGTATAATATTATGGTTCATTGCACTGAATTGTCATGGATATAAAAAATTGTGTACACGGTCACACTACATTGCAGTTTACGATATCGTGCCTTATGGAATCCTGTTTATTGTATCAGATGAAATGATACTGTTGTCTTTGCATTCTATATTATAATAAGATCGACAGCTATTGTTTTTTCAGAAGGCTTAAATAAAATAGCAACCGTAAAGAAAACTCTGTTGTCTACAAGAAATCGTTGAAGCATCTGACAGGGCTGGAGAGAAATAACACCTCTTTCCTTCTTAAACCGCACTGCTTCCCCCGACTCCCTTTAACATCCATCCCCATCTCTTCCCACATTTTTGTTCTGTCCTGAGTATCTTCATTCCCTCCCCACCCCTAAAAAGTACCAAAATTATCCGGACGGTCATTGCTCATATCACTCTGAACAAACAACAACCCATATCTCTATTGCAATCCCTCGTCTCACACTAGTCATTCTCTGTCCCATCCGTGTCATATATCTCTCTCTCTCTCTCTCTCTCTCTCTCTCTCTCTCTCTCTCTCTCTGTTAGTGTGTTAGTCTCTCTCTCTCTCTCTCTCTCTCTCTCTCTCTCTCTCTCTCTCTCTGTGGACTCATTTGATATCTTCACCGTTTAACATTTCACTCCCTTCGTATCATATATAATTACAAACATTCTTGTTGTGGCCAGACTGCAGAGTTCTTGACAAACTCAACATTTGAAGATTTTTACCCACCTTTTGATGTATAACACACCTTCATGCATTATTCAAAAAGTTTGCATGAAAACTTCTAAACTGGTGCCAACTAAACAACAGTTTCCAGTGACAGCTTGAGCTTTCTCATAGCCCAGCAAATCTCACAAGACTCCTGGATTATGCCGGAACAGTTGAACATAGCTGCTTTCATGTGACAAGGAGTTTTTCTAATATTCACTTTTTTCAACAGTGGTATTAAAACAATTTTGTCAAAATGATAATTGCTATTTTCACGTAAAAAAAACTCGTTATTCCTCTTGATTTATAGCAGGGGATCTGGTAATATACGGAGTCGTTTCAGGCGGAGCGAGCTTAAGTCACAGAAATAATATGGTTGATGTGTTCTTCATCAGTTCTTCAGCCATAAAGTAACTCTATGCCAAAGTTTAAGGAAGTAAAACTCTGACTGGCGTTCAAAGGAGACAGACGTGTTCTGCTGTCGCGCCGGTCAGCAAGTATGAACGCACCCGTGCGAAGTGCATGAAGTGACATGAGACTGTTAGCGTTTATCTTTGGGGAGAAAATAGTTTGAAATAAGTTGTTTGGCTTTGGTCTGTACGGTTTTCCTAGTGTCGGATGTCTCAAGAAATAATGGAGAGTGGCTTTCGAGACAGAAATGGCGCCGAAGAAAAAGGTAAACGAAAACTCCATGGTCAATCCGACAGTAGTTTATCGTGTAGTGAGAACACTTTTCAAAGTTCTCAACAAACGGAAACGTCTCAAAGGAACAGGCATGGGAATAGTGGAAGACCTTACCCCTTAAAACATGATTCGCCTCAACCTCGTGAAGAATCACTGCAACGTTAAAAGGTGCTGGACAAGGAAGGCAAGATTTTTGCTATTCTGAACAATGACAGGAAAGTCCATGTTCAAAACGGTGACATGAGTGTGATGAACAACGCAGACAGTGAAGTGGTCAGACCAGACATCGCAGACATGTCAGCCGTACCGCACTCCCCAGACAGCCGACCCCAGCGACAGAGGTCCTCAGGCCTTGGGACTGTCCATGCACCCCCAAACGTGGTCCTCAGCCAGCCAACCCCCGCAGCCACACACCAGGGGGTGTGCAGCGTCCCTCCAGCCAGCCCCGCCTCCAGACAGCTACCCTCCAGTTAGCCTCCCTCCGGACAGCCGATCAGCAGAGAACGCCATCGTGTCCGAGGAAGTTGGAGCAGCCGACACAGAGGTAGGTATAGCAGTGAAGAGCCAGGAGTCAACACCCCCCGGCCCTCACGCTGTGACTCCGGCAGCAAAGATGTCTTTATGGCACCCCAGGACAATCAAGAAACATCGTCTGACCACCAAATATCAGTGCGTCTGTAAATATAATTACTATTATTATTATTATTGAAGTTGTTATTTTCCCATTCACGATATTTGTCAAGTTCTGCTCCCACTATTGCTATTTCCTTTTTCCATTCCTTTTCAGTCATCTTGCTGGTGCTGCATAACCTCACTCACTTCCCTCCCCACCCCCCACTCTCCGCCCTTCTCCTCCCCCTGTTCCCCCTGCCCCCCTGTCCCCCCCCGCGCGCCCCCCTCCCCCCGCGCGCCCCCCTCCCCCGGCCCCCTCCCCATCTCCCCTCTCCGCCCACATCTTTCCCTTTCCGTAATTACAGTCTCTGTTTAAAATGTGCACGTAAGCATGTAGATACACACATGCGTTCGCACGCACACACACATGCTCACACGCGCGCACGCACGCACATGCACGCACGCACACACACACACACACACACTCTCTCTCTCTCTCTCTCTCTCTCTCTCTCTCTCTCTCTCTCTCTCTCTCTCTCTCTCTCTCTCTCTCTCTCTCTCTCTTTCGCTCTCTCGCTCGCTTCTTCCCTTGCGCTGAACTCAGAAGCAATCTGAAGCGATCAAAGCTAAGTGCATTTTCGTTTCTTTTGTTCGTCTTTGTTTCACCTGAAGAAGACCTAAGACGTTGAAACGCGTTGTGTGTTGTCTTGTGACTCGTTTGTCCACGTTTCTCTGGGCGGTTCGCTGACATTTATTTAAGATTTGTTTAGATTTCCGCCTGCAGTCGTTTCACTTTGCAACTAGAAAATAAGTGATTTTCGTGTACCCACTTTGTGAATTATACAGGTTGGTGTTTTGTCATTTCAAATTGATCGAGTGTTTCAAAGGTTCACATACGCATACTTCAGGGATAAGAAAAGAACAAGAAAACAGCCCCCCCCCCCCCCCCTTTTTTTTTTGTTGTTGTTGTTGTTGTTGATATGTATGCTATTTCAAGCTATTTGAATGAGTGTCTCCAAATGAGTGTCTCCCTGGTTTCGAGTCTCCGTGTGATTTTTCAGTTTACGTAATAGTTTTGTTTTGTTTTTTTTTTCTGGTGGATCTGCGTCCTTATCAGTGGTTTCAATTTTGGCTTTACATGTATGTACTTGTTGATTTTGTAATCACAGCTTATTGTAAATTGTTGATAGCTAATTGCTGAGAGGGCTGGGATGAGAGAACATCGACCCAGATTGGCTTTATTTATTTCGCACTCACCCACGCATGCACACGCACATGCACACACACACACTCTCTGTGTCTCTGTCTCTGTCTCTCTCTGTCTCTGTCTCTCTCTCTCTCTCAGTCTCTCTCCCTCTGTCTCTCTCCTTTTCTCTCTCTCTCTCTGTCTCTGTCTCCCTCTCTCTCCTCTCTCTCTCTCTCTCTCTCTCTCTCTCTCTCTCTCTCTCTCTCTCCCTCACACACACACACACACACACACACACACACACACACACACACACACACACACACACACACACACACACGCTCGCGCACACTTGCACATACACATACACACACATGGTCTTTCCTCACAAATTTTGTGTGAACACATGCATAATTTGTTGTTGAGACAGGAATAGCAACAAAGATAGTCGATGTTTATTTGATGTGTGAATTACATTGGTTGAGGTGTGACACTCCAAAACTAAACGTTTTCTCAAGATTTTCTGTTTTTTTTTTTGTTTGTTTGTTTGTTTTTTTTGTAACTTACATTATAGTTGTGTTGTTGTTGTGATTTGGGAAGGATGTACCTATTCACCAGTGTTGATTTTATATTCACCGACTACTCAAGGTTATTGTTTTGAAGCAGTGATTTTATGTCATATGGATTCGAACCCTACATGACGAGAGATACTTGAATCATGTACTATTTTTTGGTATAGTGGCAGTAGCAATAGTAGTAGGGATGGTTGTAGTAGTTACTGGGTTGATTTCTGGTTGATACCATAAGTAAAATAACTAACTACCCCCATTCTCCCCCGCACACATATGCACGCACATAAGCATGCGCGCGCACGAGCTCGCACACCCCACACACACACACACAAACGCACATTGCCTGCAACCCCCCTCCCCCCCGCCTCCACACACACACACACCACCCCCCCCCCCCCCCCCCCCCCCCCCCCCCCCCCCCCCCCCCGTTCCCCTCCCCTTTTTTCTTTTTTTTTTTTTTTTTTTTTTTTTTTTTTTGGGGGGGCCAGTTCTGTTGTCACTTATTTGTGGCCCTTCCACTGGCCTTTTGAACCGATTAATGGTAGATAGCGCCGCGAGATAGAAGGATAGAGGGACCTGTACGTACTTGTGTTCTAAGAGGAGAGAGAAAGTGAACAGTGAAATCACACTGCACATTATTGTCATAACACTTTTCATGTAACGCATCAGCGCGTCTCATGCGAACAACATGGATATAAAAGATGGAACTATGACTTCGTATGTTTAAACAAGATTTTGAACTTGAGAATGGTGGAATGTATATGTTTGAAAGAAAAATCGAGAGCTTGAGTGACACGGCTAGCTTCTATCTCCACAGCTGTGACGGAACAGACACACAGATTCTTAATTTTTGGCTTATTACCTTTTTGGTGCTTTGTCCTAATCAGCTGAGTTATTGTACAGTAAAAAGTAAATTGTGTAATTGTACACAAAACTCCAAAACCACATGACAGATTTAAAAACAGCATCGATGAATGTTCAAGGCCGTAGTAATTACACCAAAAGAGGAGATGTATTGAACTATTTGAGGGGGAAAGGTTATTCGATGTATTTCCTAAAAGAAATCAGAAAAAAATAAGAGCAGAATGAGGGTATGAATGCTGCTTTGCTTCCTAGTCTTTGCAGTCTCGAGGTGTTGCTATTTTAATGAACAATAATTTTGATTTCAAGGTTAAATTTTTCGTTTCGGACCCATTGGGAAATTATATCATCTTGACATTAACATGTATGAATAAATATTTGACTCTTGTTATTATATACGGTCAAATTTTTATCAAATGCTTCACGATAAATTACAGATCCCCAAAATCCCAATATTATTGTAGCAGGAGACTGAAACTTGGTTCTGGTTCCATATCTAGACTATCATATCTTTACTTACTTAGATGCTCCCGCGTCTTGCGACGCAGGAGGCAGTCAAGGCGCTCTACTGTGCACGGTCCTCAGCCAGTTTGCTAGTGTCACTCCATCCTCTGTCAACGAGTCGGAGGTCTCTCTCCACAGTCTGTCGCCAGCTCATCCTGGGTCGCCCTCTTTTTCACTGGCCTGTTGGCCAGAGAATGTCTGACCCAGCCAGTGGAGGCGCCGTCTGCAGACGGACCCTCCCTGACCTCTTCACTTGGTACAAAGTCTGACCATTTGATGCCCAAGATCTTACGTAGGCACTTTGTATCAAAAGCGTCGAGTTTCCTCTCCTGGTGGTCTTCAGTTGCCAGGTTTCACCTGCCAGGTTTCACATCCATATAACAACGTTAAAATCACACTGGAGTTATAAAATTTCAGTTTGATTCCAAGGGAGAATTTCTTGCTGTTCCATATTTTGTTCAGCTGATTGAATGCTGAAGTTGTTTCCCCAATACGACACTTCAGTTGATGGTCGAGGTCATTGGCGTGTTGATAGAACTGCCTAGGTATGTAAAGTTCTCCACTACTTCCACTTGTTTTTGGTCGATGAGAACCTCTGTTGGCCCTTGGTTTTTACCGGTAAGCATGTTTTTAGTCTTTTTGGCACTGGTGATGAGGCCAATGTTGCTTGCCAACTTTCTGATGTTGTCTACAAGCATCTGCAGATCTTGAGCGGTGCTTGCAAGAGCGGCAATGTCATCGGCAAAATCCAGATCTGAAAGGCTGTTCCCTTGATTCCCTTTCCTTGGGTTGCGTGTTTCAAAACCCAGTCAATGGCAATTGCAAAGAGGAGAGGGGGAGAGGATATAACCTTTCCTTACTCCGGTGACAACTTCAACCAGTCACGGTAGCCATCTTCGTCCTGACTCTGCACATGGAGTTTATGTATATCGGCTCAATGGCCAGCTAAACTTTCTCTGGGATGCCGTAGGTTTTCATGATTTTCCACAATGATGGTCTGTGGTCTACCATCATGTTTATAACCCTAAAGCACAAGAAAGAGTTAAAGAATTAATTAACGATTTGGAGTTAGTAGACGTATGGAGGGAAGGAAACGCAGAAGTTGAAAAGATTTACCTGGAGAAGACCAAACCCTCCTCAACAAAGCAGACTTGATTTTTTTTTTCTTGTTTCTGAAAATCTCACTTCCTATGCCAAAGATGCTGATATATTGATTGGTTACAGAAGCGGCCATTCTCTTGTTATTACACAATTTGAATTTAAGAAAGAAAATAAAAGAAAAACTTGTTTGGAAATTCAACTCACCACACTTGAGAGACAAAACATTTATTGATACTATAAATGAAACAAAAGAACAATATGCTGCCTTAGTTTACAATAGACATGAGATTGAAAATATCCCAATAGAAGAGCTAACATTAACAATTTCAGATAGTTGTTTCTTGACGAATTAACAATGGAAATATGTAAAACAAAGATGGAATGTAGTTGTAGAAAGAAAAAAAAAAAAGAAAATAATGAAAACGACCAGAAGTTGGGACAAGAAATCCTTGACCTTGAAAAGAAGACCGAAAAGACGGAAATAGAAATGCAACTCATTCAAAAAAGAAAGAAGAATTAATAGAATTAAGGAACGCTAACATAGACGGTATATTGTTACGTTCCCGTGCAACGTTTGCCTTGTAGTGGTGAAAAAATTAGCAATTACTATTGTAATATGGAAAATAGACACTTTGTCAGCAAACAGATGTTTAAACTCATTTCTAATAAATGAGAAATACTAGAAAAAACTGAAGACATAATAAAAGAAATAAAAGAATTCTACGATCATTTATATACAAAAAAGAGAAAAAAAAATAATTGTTCATTGGACGACTTTGTTCCAACGCTCCCAAAATTGAGTCAACACCAGTCCGATTCCCTTGAAGGACAAATAGCTCTAGAAGAAGCATCACTTGCTTTAACAAAAAACATGGACAGTGGAAAAGTCCTGGCACAGATGGTATGACTGTAGATTTTTATAAGTTCTTTGGAGGGGGGGGGGGGGGGGGGGGGGGATATGAGGGTTTTTAATTAGATCACTAAAGGAAGGTTTTAAAAGAATGAAGATGTCAATAACGCACGCACTAAACGAAGGTTTTAAAAGAAAGAAGATGTCAATAACGCAAAAGGAAGGAATATTTATAGGTTTACCGAAAGACGATAAACCAAGAGAATTTCTAACAAACTGGCGTTCAAACTCATTGCTGAATGCAATATATACAATACGAACAGCTTGCATAGCCAACAGGATAAAAACTGTCTTACCCTCTCCTAATATACATGTAGATCAGACCGGCTTTTTTGAGTGGAAGAAACATTGGAGACAACATAGGTTTAATTTATGATTTAATACACTACTTGAACGGGAAACATGTGCCAGGATTACTTGTTTCAAAAGATCTTGAAAACGCATTCGATTCTGTCGGCTTGTGTTATGTGCTTTACGAACGTTTGGCTTCGGCCAAGATATATGCCAATGGATTGATACTTTTTATGCTAATATAACATCTTAAGCAATTGTTAACGGTACAGTTTCAGACAGATTTTTCATCCAACGTGGTTGTCAAGGCGATCCCATATCGCCATACCTTTTTATCCTTAGTGCAGAAGCCCTAGTGTGTAAGGTCAAAGAAAGTACAGACATTAAGAGGATACAGATTGCAGATCCATTGCTTAAGAGTAGTCAATTTGCTGACAATACAATATTTTTCTTAGAAGGAGATAGAAAATCATACGAAACTTTATTTAAAATTATTTCAGCGTTTGAAAAGATATCAGGGCTTAAACTTAACGATGGAAAAACAAACAATGTCTGGTTGGGAAGTAAAAGAACAGCAAACATGACTTTCTAAAACATTTAAACATGGAGTGGAAACCTCCCAAATCTAAAATCCCTGGGGTATTGTTCACAAATGATGTTAGTGACATGGTAGAAATAAATATATAAGATAAATTCAACGACACCAAGAAACTGTTTAAAATTTGGTCTAAACGATCAAGCACGCCATTTGGTAGAGCAGCTATCTTAAAATCCTTGCTTTGGCCCAAGTTAGTATACTTATGGATCATTCTTCCTAATCCTCCAGACAAAGTGATCCAAGAGCTTCAAGCAATGTGCATTGATTTTGTATGGGACAAGAAAAGAGATAAAGTAAAGAGAAGTGTGGCGACACACCCAGTTAACAAAGGAGGAATTGATGCCCCATATATCAAAGTATACATATATTTTCTCAAATTAAACTGGTTCAGTAAATTGCTTGGAGACACAAACCCGAAATGGACTAAATTATTGGAGGAAAACTTCAATATAACTTATCTAATACACAAGTTTGGCCCAAGAATCCTTTAAAAAAGCTAAAGTTAACAAATTCTGGAAAGTTGTTTTTGACGCTTATCTTATACTTTATGACCGAACTGAAATAACTACTCCAGAAGAATTTCTTATGGAACCCATATTTCTGAACGATAGACTTAAAATCCATAACCAAACGATATATTTTAAAAGATTGGACGGACACAAATTTTTATCATGTAACAGATCTACTGAAGGAAAATGGCTCTTTCCTAAATTTCGATGAATTCAATGCAAAATACCAATTTGCGCGTCCTTTGGATTTCCTAGGATCCATGGACAGCATCAAAACTTACATGTGGAAAAACAAAGTTAAGGTCACCACCAGCCACCGTGGCGAAGTGGTTAGCGTCGCGGATTCCCGAATGGGAGGTCGTGGGTTCGAATCCCATCAGAGTCATGTGGATTTTTCTGCCCCGACCGGCTCCTACCCAGAGTTGAGTTGCTGTGGACTCAGTTGGGAAGACTGGGACCACACAGTCGAGTTTCCATCCAGTTAATGGATGCGTTTCTGAGAGAGTTACTCAAATTTCCTGACCAACACTGGAGTGCCTGTATCTCTCGGGCCTGGCTGACGCTGGGATTTATTATGAAAGGAAGCGTAGAGTACAGCCCTGTCATGTAGTCTCAGACCGAAATGGAAATCCGTAGCATCATCCTAATCATCCTCGTTCTCATCGATCAGCATTAAAAAAAAAAAAGTCAAATTCTGTGGCCCTTCATGCCCTGCTCTCATGGTGACCTCATTTCGATGTCCTCTCCACGTCTGTGACCTTGGTTTGGTTCTGTCGGGGTCACCGGTATCGGCGAGTCTATGGGGGCTGTCGTTGGACGGACGTGGTGGCGCCCTCCGGAGGGAGAGCTCACTCACGCCGGCTCCGCGACTAAGCAATTATTGTCGGTCAGTAGGGGGTTAGTAGGTGGTGTCCTGCGTATGTTAGATCAGAACAGGTGCCACTGAACACCACCGAAGTGACTCGGCAGCAGTGCAGTGTCTCCTCCGGTGGGTTGCCTCTTGACGACTTGACATTGACTGCTCCCTGTGGATTGCCGGTGCCGGGGCTGCGGCGGGGCCGACCAGGCTGTGGCTGAGGACGGGGTGTCGGAATGAGCGGCGTCGGTGCACTGCCTCCGAGGTGGCGCAGAGGTTGGGACACCAAAAAAAAAAAAATAAATAAAAATAAAAAAAGTTAAGGTCACCTATGATAATTGTGTAGTCAAAGAACAAGTGCTCTGCATACAATTATAAAAATTAATAATGGGTCAAAAGCCCTTAATAAAATAATGCTTGGCGACGCATAATTGCCAGCTACATGTGTAAATTGGGAAAGATAGACAGATCATGTAGCCAAAGGTTTCCACAATACAAAAAAATATTCAGAGATCAGATACGGTGGTTCCAGATCAAAATCAATAACAGGATTCTTGTAACAAAATTCCATTCTTAAAGAGATGCGTGTAACGGACAGTAACTTGTGCAACTTTTGCAGCAGAGAGAAAGGTACGTGTTTAACTATTTATGGGAATATGTGCATGTTCAATCATTCTGGAATCAATTTGAAAATTGCTTAAAATGAATTGTACACACTGTGATAGGTTATCGTTGAATTCTTGTCTAATCCTTTTTAGTTGCGACGAAAACACAAAGATAGACGAAGGGCTTAGTTTCATCCTTTCACACGCAAAAATGTTTTGTTTACAATTGTCCTATAAACAAAATAAAATCAACAGTGCTAGCCTTTTTGAGACAATTAAAAAATATTAAAATTGACAGATATGTTCACAGTCTTGAAACACGACAAGATAAATTCAGGGTAAAGTGGCTTGCATACAATGCTATTTGGGAGTAAGTTATTTGTAACAAAATAATGATGGCAAATAGGTACTACAATTGTAGCCATTTCCATTGCAGTTGGCTATGACAGTGCTCTGATTATTTACTTAACAGTATCTGTTGTACCATTACTGGCGCCGATGTCACGGTCAGAATCGATGGAGGCGGCGGCGGTAGTGCAGCTGTCGTTGAAGTGCCGCTTTTCATTCACATCTTTCTGCCATGTAAAACCTGCATGCTATTTATTTGTTTGAAGGCCTCCGACCATTGTAGTTACCAAAATCGTCATTCCACCTTATGTGCACAACCCAAGTTAATAAAATCATCACCCAATCTCTTGATATAAAAAATAGAAATTAGGAAAATTTGTGCATCTGCCAAATAACACGATTAATGCATTAACAATAAGTCACAATTTATAAATGTCATGTCAATACAATACTGTCTAGTCACAGATAAATGAAATAGAAGATGCGTGTGTGAGTGCGCGCGCGCGCGCGCGAGCGCGTTTGTTTGTGTGTGTGTGTGTGTGTGTGTGTGTGTGTGTGTGTGTGTGTGTGTGTGTGTGTGTGTGTGTGCGAGAGAGAGAGAGAGGGGGGGAGGGGTGAACGAAAGGGTGAGACAATATGGAGACGAATGGGGTGGATGAGGAAGGGTGATAAGGGGTAGTGGTTTAATGGAGAAAAATGTCCTGAGTTGGGGTGGTCACTGTTGCTTTTGACTGACTGTCTGTTAGTTTGTCTGTTTATCTTACTTTATTATTTTTCTTTCTACATTCACGACGCTGTATTCACTCTAATAGCGCTGTTTATGTACAATATACAGTGAGTACCATATTATTTGTCGCTCTTTTACTTCCTTTCTCATATTGGCTGTGACTTGCGTATGGTGTAATGATTCTGCACATGTCATGGTGATTGTGAAACGTTTTGTTTCAAAGAAAAAAAAAATGGGGGGATTCTGATTGATGATTTCTGACACATGCTTTTGCAACAAAAAAAACCCCACTCAGTTCATATGACACATTCCTTAAGTTGAAATACTATCAAACCAACTGGAGATGTGAGTATAACACCATCCCCACACACACACACACCTCCGAGACTGTCCGCTCTCTATTGCCTTTACCGTCCAGATCTATCAATAATCTGAGCAAAATCGTTGCCTGTCGTTTACTGTTGACACATGATCCGTTTAACAATGATTGTGATGTTGAGATTCTGCATGGAAATGTATGACTATCGACAAAAACAATGCCAAACAACAACCAACAACAGCAGCAAAGGCATATGACGACATCAATACCAACAGCTGTTCTTCAAGAGACAACTTCACTGTTAACAATCGTCTACGTGGATCTATTGAACGGGATACAGAGGCAATGTCCACACACACACACACACACACACACACACACACACACACACACACACACACATCGCACTGTTGTATTCTGTATCCTATGGAACCGAGAAATGTGTTGCGAAGGAAGTCCTAAAACCACCAGTTATATTTCATCCTGTGGTTTCTTCATGGCGACTTTGCCACTTACGTGTAATTTCATAGGTAGCATATGTCTGATTTAGTTCTTCTACGCAACCTCTAATGGCATCACTATAAGTAGTCATTCCTTGTCATCAGGCACGTGATGGTTGTAGTTCGTCACACTGCACGGAGAAGACGCACTGCGAAGTGGGATGTCAGGAGGTTATGCCTGGAAATGTAGTGCTGTTTGCAGGGTGTTGTGTAGAGGGAGATCCACGATGAGGTCCCCAGGCATAACATTAAAGAAATGACTGGAAATGTGGTGCTGTTCGCAGGGTGTTGTGTAGAGGGAGATCCACGATGAGGTCCCCAGGCATAACATCAAAGAAATGACTAGAAACGTAGTGCTGTTTGCAGGGTGTTGTGTAGAGGGAGATCCACGATGAGGTCCCCAGGCATAACATCAAAGAAATGACTAGAAACGTAGTGCTGTTTGCGGGGTGTTGTGTAGAGGGAGATCCACGATGAGGTCACCAGGCATAACATCAAAGAAATGCTCATGGAAAAATACTTCGTAGGGGAAGAAATAATACTGTTCAAGAGAAGAACGTAATTTTCATTTGGCAAAATCCGTAAGCGTGCAGGGTTTGCGTCCGATCTTCCCTCGCACACTATTTTAATTTATTTATGATCTGAATTATAGAGCAGTGTGTCCTGTGGTTAATAGCTTGTTAATCAAACGTTGCACCGATTCCTGACGTGAGTTCTGATAATAAAGCACACGTTGTTTTGCTGTCGGTTTTATTCTTACTTTTTTCCCACTTCTTTTCACCTCCGTCGTCCATATATTTCTCAAACCTGGTGTTCTGTACCGTGTCCATGGCTTTGAGAGTGCTGCCGACCTTCTACATGTCTACCTGTCGCAGCTGCGTTTCCCTGGGCTGCTGCGACGTGCTGTTACGAAGGATCCAACATATCAGAACACTGGTTTCTCCTGGCAGGAGACGTCACCAGCGCAGTCCTCGATGGTAGAAGATGAACCATACATTTCTGAGAGAGAGAGAGAGAGAGAGAGAGAGAGAGAGAGAGAGAGAGAGAGAGAGAGAGAGAGTATTGCAGAGTGAGGAGGTTCTAAGAATTCGTAATGGAATGGCTTACTTTCAGCCTGCTTCACGTCACTATAGCCTGAAATGTCAAAACTTGTAGAATGGGCTTCCAGCAGTTACTGACCCTTCCACAAAGAGCTATTGACTGGTGTTAGAAATAAGACCACCTATCATTTTTAAAAAATATCAGTCCCGTGGTCAACACTCTCAGCTACATTGGAGACGTAATATCTTCGATTCACTCTAAAAGTAACTCGAAGACAAAACAAATGAGGTGACACACAACGGGATTTTTTACAAAAAAAGAAATTCAAATCGGACTCTATCTCCGCCAGAGGGTCAGCATACAAAGTCAATGTCGGAACGGTGCCGGAACATGCCGGCAGTGTTCTTCCTCTCAGACTACTGACAGCATTGACTGTACAGCACATTGCGCCGTGAATGTTCGATGAACAATCGCCATCGACAGATGACTTATTAGTGACTTGCACAAGATGAGATCAAAGACAGCACCTACATTATGATGTCCTTCATTTACACTTTGCCATAAAGAACGAGCGATCTGTTTCATAAAATGTCAGGTTCTGTATCCCTGTGAGAAAAAGGAGAAGCTACAGACACATTGACACTTGCTAGGTTTGCTCGTAGCAGACAGTCGAAATCCTTTGAGTCACCTTTGCCTCCTGTCATTCCCGAGTGGAGCGCCTATTGATGTGCAGGTGGAATAATCACCTACGGTGACCACATCTCACATTCCGCAAACACCGGTTCATCCATCCCTTCCCCTGCTTATACGACCCCCGTCCCCGTCTATCTGCCCCTTCCCCTCACCCCTCCTACCTCTTTCTTCACACACACACACACACACACCACACACCCCTCCCCCACACCACACCACACACACACACACGCACACACACATACACACAGGTCTGCACGGACAAACACAAAGACGTTCACACGCACGCACGCATGCAGAGAGAGAGAGAGAGAGAGAGAGAGAGAGAGAGAGAGAGAGAGCGTTACTTGCACTTTAAAATGAAGCAGAAACACTGGCGGCCTTGCATCAAGTGAGTAACTCCTTAACTTAGCGCTTCCACAGAGATCAATCCTCTTACCCTAAGAAAGCGGATTACGAAGAAATTAAGAAGAAGGCTTGTTTACTGTCCATCTTTTCCTATGGCTCGATCGTCCTGGTAGCAGGCTAGACCGAGTTCTTGGATCTCTCCGAATCTTTACACTTTCCATTATCGCTCTTCCACTTCATGACGACTTGAATGAACAGTGCAAACGCAGAGCCATGTTGTAAGCAGATACTTGGAGTTTGAACACAGAAGAACCAAAGAGGTATTTAATCACCAGAGTAAAAGGAAGACTCTCAGGATAAAAGAATCCTTGGAGGCATTCACTTTGCAGTCACTGCAACGAAACGTTCTTCATGTTCCAGTATTACTTCAGGTTTTAGTTTACTATCACTTAATACAACATGGTTCTATATGTAGACATTCCAGTTACTCTCCTCGGACATAATCCTTCACTATAGAACATCACGTTCTGCCAGAAAATAATTTTTTTTTCTGCCTGTAAATACTTCTTTTCCTGCCTGTAAAACTTTTTCATTCCTGTATGTGTTTTTCTCATGTTAAAACTAAGTGGATTTTTTCAACAGAATTTTGCCAGAGTCGACTCACATATCGCCACGGTTTCTATTACGTATATGTGCATGTCGCACGTAAGGACAGCTTCAGCATGTAGAAGTCAGTGACCTACTAGTGAGTCATTTTTGCCTCCTGTTATGACTGAGTCGAACGCTTATCAATCAACAGGCAGGGTCGTCAGTCAAGGAAGAATCATTGCAAAACCGAGTAACTGTTCCCGTTCCCTTCATGGCTTGTGTTTTTTAGCAGTTCCTTAGCGTGTCTTCCTCCCTGTTTACAGATTTATCTTATTTTTTGTTGATAGCAAACTCCTATGATCTGTCGATTTATTATTTCAAGCAACACGCAGACCATCATTTCACCGCAACAGATTCCTCCTCAATTCTTTTGTGCCCAAGCTCCTATTATCTGATCCGTATATAAGACAAAATATACATACGACGATGCCAATGGGCCCCAGAGAAGCACTGACTTCAGCTGCCGTACCAACCAGCTGCGAACAATCCTGCACTATGTTGGGGAGCCTGTGTTGTGTTGACATAGGATGCAGGCAAGCACAGGGCATTCCATTAACACTTTAAGGGACATAACTGCTCCCATTGTGTAATGGCCACAGAACGTGACACGACAGAACCTCCACGGCAGCATGCCCATGAGTACCAGACCACATTTCATCACCACAAAGCCCTTCGGCAAAAGACACCACGATCTACCAGAAAATCAACACTCAGATCATCATTGGACCATAACAGATTCTCCTCCAGTTCTGTGTCCACACTCCTACTATCTGCTTGGTTTATTTCAGCTGAAAATTAACATTCAGACCGGCACTTCACAGTTACAGATTCTTCTGTTAGGTAGTTAGTTATTTTATTCAAAGTCTTTTCATCGTGTCGATGATTTTAGACTCTAGCACCAAATACAGCAAAACTTTGTTGATTTTTTGACATCATAAAAAAAATTCTAAAAACGAAGAAGAAGAAGAAGAAGAAGAAGAAGAAGAAGAGAGAGAGAGAGAGAGAGAGAGAGAGAGAGAGAGAGAGAGAGAGAGAGAGAGAGAGAGAGAGAGAGAGAGAGACTGACAGATAGACAGAGAGAGAGACAGAGACAGAGAGACAGAGTTGCAAGAAACGAGCAATAGGACTACATAACAAATAACTAGCTAATCTATATATTGGAAGGTTCAAAAGATTAAACTGATCCCAAAATAACAACATCAGAAACAGGCAAAATACATTCTACGACTTCCGGAGGTAAGAAAGTTTTCATTGAAGCGCATTTTACCAGTACATGCTCAATTGTCAGTTCTGCAGAGCAGATACACATAATATCTTTACAGTACTTTAGCACAACTCTGAAAAATATGGCCCCAACTTGAAGTGCAAGCTTTAAAAATGGTTTGTGTTTTTTATATTGTGGAAAGGGTCCCTTATCTCATGAAGTAAAGTTTACCAAAATCTGCGGGGACCTGATCTATTTTTAGACATGCATGCACAAACCCATAATATTGATGATTTTAATAACAGTTATTATTATCGTTGCTATTGCTGTCATTTAAAGCAAGAGTGAACTGAAATTTGCCTCAAGAAATTAAAAAAACAACACTTTTTCAAGGTAAATGATCATCATAGTGGATAATTTTTTTGAAATCACTAGTAGAGCTGAGCTAAAATTAGAAAGCGTGATGATGATGTGGAGGAGGAGGAGAATGATTTGTGTTCCTTTCTCTTTGTGTTGGAATCTAGGAAAGTATTGTGGGTGGGTAAGGAGAGGGGCATTGGTGGAAAAGAGGGGGTAGGAAGGAGGAAGAAAGGGTGGAGGTGGGGCGGAAGAGGAGAAAAGATGGATAAAGAATAGGCACTGCTTCAGTAATAAAAAGAATTTTGTCTTGTCTTCTTTCTTCTCTCTCGGTTTCCCCCCGTCTTCATGCATTGGATCTATCATCAAAAGTTCACACAGTTTTTTTCTTATAATTTTCATCTCCTTCTCTGTTATTTGCTTTACGTTTGGGAGAATGTGGAATAGGGACAGGGCGGGTATTGGATGGACGTGTGTGGAAGCAGAGTAGTCAAAAAATATCATTTGAAAAATCGTTTCTACCTGTTCCACATACATCTTAAAAAAATAAATTCTCTCTCTCTCTCTCTCTCTCTCTCTCTCTCTCTCTCTCTCTCTCTCTCACACACACACACACACACACACACACACACACACACACACACACACACACACACACTCACACTCACACACACAGAGAGAAACACGCACACAAGCACGTGTACAATGCTAGTAGTAGACAATGACAGTGAAAAGTTATCATCAAACTAACAAAGGGGAAGAAACAAGCCTATCGAACAAATAATACACCATAGATATAGAATACATAGTGTTTTTGATATCCAAGCAGTATCATTTCTGCACTTTGTTCACTCAGTTTTACTCGCTGTCTATTCTTTCTGGTAGACATTTTACAGGCAGATAACGCGTATTACTTCCATGTTTTCTAATGAGTTCGTTACATGTTCAGAATATTCCATTGTTGTCAAGAAATTGTGCATCAAAATATACCTCCACTGACGCACAGTTTTCATACTTGAAGCTGCGAACTCCAGGTGTTCATTCCTGAAATAAACACCAGTTTAAAAAGAAGCTTTGTTTGTGATTTTTTTCTAGTTTGTAGAACTGACTTAAAAATAATGCCAATGAAATATGTTACAAAAAGATGTGATAATGAGCATTGTGTAAAGCGTACCTTCGGCCATATCTTTTGCATTGTAGTTTAAATCTGTAATAACAAATAATTTGTTACTTTATTTTTATTACGGAAATAGCTTGTTATCTTTCCCCCTTCTATTATCCATTTTATTGTGAATCATAACATCACTCCCTCTATTTTTTCTTTCTCTGTTGGAAACTGTCTCTTGATTCGTTTCCTGAAAGTCTAATATATAGTCTAATATATTGTACTGTTTCGTTTTCCTTTCCTCAGTTTCTCATTTTTTCAACCAGCCTTTTTCTGTTTCCTTTGCTTTCGCAAAGGGAGAACAGGAAGTGGTTTGGATCATGTTTTCATCAATGCAAAATCTTTTGAATAATTTCAAACTATCTTTGAGGCTGCTCAGAAGATTTGAAAAGAGAAAAAAAAATCTTCAACGTTTTGGTCATAGATACACACACACTCACACACACACGTCTCTCTCTCTCTCTCTCTCTCTCTCTCTCTCTCTCTCTCTCTCTCTCTCTCTCTCTCTCTCTCTCTCCATATTCCGTCATCCTCTCTTCCTCTCAAAATGTGTTTTGTTTCGCTGGTTTATCAGGCTGTAAATGAAATCATCAACTGATGTGATTAATGTCCAAAAATGATATCCAATTCTCAGACAGTAGAATATGATTTAAGCAATTCTGTATAAAGAATAACTACGCCAACTAAGTATCTATTTATCCGTCTATCTATATATCGATATATCTATCTTCTGCCCATCGCCCTACCTATGTATGTATGTATGTATGTATCTATCTATCTATCTATCTGTCTGTCTGTCTGTCTGTCTGTCTGTCTTCCTGCCTGTCTGTACAGATATAAATATATACGATCACTCTGACAGCCTTTCCATTGAGACTGCTCGGAATCTTGCACCAAAGAAACAACGAAAATAGGCTGAAAAGGGAAAAATGGCAAAAGGAAGAGAGAGGATAGATGCACAGCGAAACAGGAAGGGAGAGAGGATGACGGAAAACGGAGAGAGAGAGAGAGAGAGAGACAGACAGACAGACAGACAGACAGACAGAGAGACAGAGACAGAGAGAGAATTGTATGTGTGTGTGTGGGTGAGAGAGAGAGACAGAGAGAGAGACAGACAGACAGACAGACAGACAGACAGACAGACGGACGGACAGAAGGACAGACAGACGGACAGACAGAGAGACAGACACAGACAAACAGAGAAACAGACAGAAAGACAGACAGACAGCTAAGGAGACAGACAGACAGACAGCAGGCAGGCGGGCAGACAGACAGACAAGATCGGAGAGAGAAAAATCTTTGATTTAAACATGAACCTGGTGTCAAAAGCCCATTACCCTATTTGTCTTTCTTTGGCAGCTAATGTTCATCCCCTGGCCTCTGTACCTTTGAAGTTGGCCACAGCATCCTCCGCCCTGCAATTAACATCCACTTTGAGGCTGTGCCATTCCAGAACACATTAAGCTCGGGGGAAGAAAA
Source organism: Conus betulinus (assembly GCA_016801955.1). Lineage (NCBI taxonomy): Eukaryota > Metazoa > Mollusca > Gastropoda > Neogastropoda > Conidae > Conus > Conus betulinus. The sequence goes on from JADBJO010006887.1 coordinate 40,814, forward strand.
AAAAGGAAAGAAAAAGGAAACAGAGAAAGAGATCGGGATATGAAGGGATGAAGAGCAAGAACGACTGGGGAATAGAGGAGAATAATACAGGTCTTGGTTTGTTTCATACTCCGAGCTTTGATCAACTTGTTTTCTCCCTCCGTTTTTCAATTTGTGTAAATGAGAAATGGTTGGAAATATATACGTTTTTTTTTCTGTTCTTTTTTCTTTTTATTTTGTGTTGTGTGTGTGTGTGTGTGTGTGTGTGTGTGTGTGTGTGTGTGTGTGTGTGTGTGTGTGCGTGCGGGGGGGGGGGGGGGTCGGGGGGGGGGGGGTGTGTGTGGAGGCGGAGGGGGTGATAGGGAAGGAAGGCGGAGGAAATCGAATGAGAAGCATTATGAATTTGAGCAATTAGGAACGGAAAACCTCGTCATTCGATGGACCAGAGAACATTATGAAGCTCCCAATATTGCCGTATTGGAAAATTCGATGCGACACAATATCTGAGTCCCCATACATTCCAACAATTTCCCGAGGGAAAGCCACGGAGTGGAACGATGGCTAGCATCGGACGCTGGTTGTTGAAAGCTCCGGACTGGAGCTTGATAAGGGGCGCCATACTTCTTGTTCTTTTATTATTTTCGCAGGCCGCCTCAGCACAAAACCGGTTTCCCAGATATCACGCGTTCCCAAATGTACTGTGATATCTGGGAAGGCCCGTGATATCTTGGAACGTGGTCTTTCAGAGCTCAGAAGGGCAGAAAGACAACGAAAAAGAATGGATTTTCGAGATAAGGTTGGAAACTATTGAGGTGAACTTGAGATCTTTGGCCGTCTGTCATTTTATTTTTTTCGCACGCGTTCCCAGATTTACCGTGATATCTCGGAACGCGTTCCCAGATTTCACGATTGGAAGTTTCAGGAAATCTGGGAACGCGTTCCCAGATATCGCGGTAAATCTGGGAACGCGTTCCCATGTATCACGGGTTCCCAGATATTATACGACACCGGAACCTGTCAGACAGCTATGATGTGTTCCCAGGGAACGTCTCTGAAGGTGCTGCTCCAACTTCCTGTTCCTTGGATCCACTTGCTACAAAGGGCTTGGTGACGTCAGGCTTTTTTTTTAAATGAAAGGACACTCGGTGGGCTGCAGCCCTGTCATATTGTCTCAAATACAAATGGAGCTCCATATTGTCACTATAGTTATTGTCTTTTCCTTTCCTTTTTTCCTTTTTTTGTGAATGATGATCAAAGAGACTAGTGAAGATGATTCTGTCGGAGCTCCATTTTATATATATATCAGAATGCATTCTAAATCCTTGTCTAAATATACCCTAGCGTCTTCTAGGTCTCGGAGATTGAGACACCTGCAGTGTTAGTCGAGAAATTTGAGCAATGTTCTCCGACATATTATCTGCCGGATTCAATACAGATGATTGTGTGGTTGTAGTCTTTCTTTGTGACCCAGAACATGCTCAGCTCTGGATAGGAGCCAGACAAAGAAGAAAACTGCCGTTGACATGTGATTCTGGAGGGACTCTACCTCCTAACCAGTGTCTCGCGACGCTAATCACTGCTCTATAGTGGTTGGTTTGTGAATGATGACAACACGACTGTATTGCCTTCAACAGGCTTGAACCAAAATAATAGGTACAGGGAAGAAGGATTGGGAAAAGATAGGAGGAAAATGAGAAGAAAACAGAAAAAAGGAAGAGGAGAAGAAAGACGGGTTGAAGAAGAAGCAGAAGCAGAAGAAGAAGAAGAAGAAGAAGAAAAAGTGGAGGAGGAGGAGGAAGAAGAAGAAGTAGATGATGACGATGATGATGAATGATGAATGATGATGATGATGATGATGATGATGATAATGATGATGATGATGATGATGATGATGATGATGATGATGATGATGATGATGAAGAGGAGATGAGATGAAGGAGGAGGAGGAGAAAGAAGAAGAATAAGAACAGGAACAGGGACAAGCATAAGAACAAGAACAAGAAGAGGAAAATGAACAACTATGAGAGCAAGACGAAACAAAAAGACAATACAGTAACAAAAAAAGAGGAGAAACAGTAATAGCGGAGAGCGAGAGGAGGAGAAAAGCCTGCAACATAAAGGACAATAAGACAAACAAACAAAAAGAAAAAGAACGATCAACAAAAGTAGGACACAGCATGCATAAAGAAACAAACAATCAGGTGGAGGTGACAGCCTGTATGACGCGTTGCTGTCTACACAGGCTTAAAATCGGTTCGGTTTTTGTTCAGTTCTCGTCCCTGGCCTCGGTACGATAACCATCGCAAATGCCAGGAATTCATTCTTTTCTCTATCTTCCTCATCATCCCCTCCCCCCTCACTTCACCTTCAGCATCATCTGTTCGATTTTCAACCTGAAAGCACCCCTAAGCAGCTCAGTCTGAATTTTTGTTCAATGGTTATAGAAAGCAGCCAATAGATGAGAAAATGTGTGCTGAACAGGCGTCACGCGAGCCGCCTTTCGCACCCTCGCCACTGTCCATGAACATCCTCATCACAACTCTTTAAGCATGGTAGTGGAGAGGAAAACCCATACCAACTTCTAATCCTGCCTGGACCTCAGAAAGAAACTGGACTGCTCCACCCCCTCCAAGTCAAAATGACTCAGAGATGGGGCCTGTCGTTTGTCAACACCCAAAGCAACAGAAATGTTACAACAATATCATTTGTACCGTAATAATATTTCCAAATCCAAACATGGTCATGGGAGTCTGGGCTTCACCTCAGGGACCATAATATAGCCGGATTGATCTAAATAGGGATCTAAATGCGAGTCAATTCATAATTCTCTCTTGTGTTATTAATGACTTTCCCCATCCCCCATCCTTTCCCAACCGTAATCTGCGCTAGGACCTCGAGAATCAAGAAAGACAACACGTCTATACTCTATGATTTGAAACTGTAAACATATAAATAAAGAAAGAATGCAGACACCAAACAAAATTTGTGACCAAAAGGAAGTATTTTTTCATGCCGAGTTTATTCCTTACAATACAAATGAATTAAAGATTACAAAATAAACAGTCGAACATATAAAAAATAAAGATAAACAAAATTACAAAATAAACAGTCGAACCTATCAAAAATAAAGATAAACAAAATAACAAAGCTGTGTAAACACCTGTACTGAACTGTCCCAGGGACTGGATCAAGAAGACACGCATTCAACCATTCTGTTACTGAACAATGCAACATGATAGTGAAAGTTCAAATTCTATATCTACCAGCATTTTCACCGAGCTTTGCCCAGTCTATAAATCTCTTCACTGTATCAGCCCGACTTACCCACCCTACCTCACCCCTTTCCTGTCTCTATCTGTGCATATTTCTCCAGCAGCAGCACCAGCACAACTTCCCTAACAATTCCCACCAAAGACTAAACGATATAAATTGACAGTCTTTGCTCCATGTATGTAGACTGTCTCCTGTGACGGACACTTTGTTCCCTGCGGACACTTTGTACCGTGAACTGACATTCAAAGTGTCCGCATAAATCCTGCGGACACTTTGTTCCGCGAGGTGACATATAACTTACAAAAGCGGAACAAAGTGTCCGCAGCCGTTTCAGCCTCAGTATAAGTGGGTGAATGTGCACGTATACATCCATGCGCGTGCATGCGTGCGTTCGTGTGTGCGTGCGTACACACGCGCGCAAACGTGTGTGTGTGTGTGTGTGTGTGTGTGTGTGTGTGTGTGTGTGTGTCTTAATAACAAAAATTTGTTTAAGATTTTCGAATACTTTTTTGTGCAACAGCGCACAGTTTAGATTACGCTCACGTGTGTGTACGCACGCACACACGAACGCACGCATGCACGCGCATGGATGTGTACGTGCACATTCACCCACTTACACTGAGGCTGAAACGGCTGCGGACACTTTGTTCCGCTTTTGTAAGTTATATGTCACCTCGCGGAACAAAATGTCCGAAGGATTTCTGCGGACACTTTGAATGTCAGTTCACGGTACAAAGTGTCCGCAGGATACAATGTGTCCGCATGCGGACACTTTGTTTCTGTGGACACTTTGTACCGTCACATCTCCCCTGCCCCTTCCCGACCACTTTCACCACTGTCTACGATCGCAACCGTCTTGTTTCTCTGATAGCTGCTACAGTCAGTAGCTAAAGAAAAGGTGTAAACATATTATATGTTGTAAAATGCATTGATCACACAAATGGCTATTGCTAAATCTCAGTTCTTGTGCATGTGTGTGTTCATGTGAAACAAGGCGACCAACAGGGATATAATGTCCGTAGTGTCAGCTTCTACCGGTGCGGTCTATACACAGCGTGTGCCGCCAGCATGCTGAGCAAGTGCTAGCCGGCTGATGCCATCTATGATGCCGCTGTGGTTTGATTAATTAATCAAGGTTAATCAATGTATTTGAATAGTGTTCTTGCTTTAAAAAAAATTCAAGTCTGAGCTAAGCTGGGTAATAAATACCACGTGCATCTAACTGCATAAAGTGCATAGCATTGTAAAAGTGATATTAGCACGAAAAGCCAGCTATATAAACACTTAGGAAAATAATCGTATTTTATGTAAAGCCATATAGGGCACAGAATCGTTATCTTCACTTGTTGCTTGTTGGATTTCCATCGCGCATTTTCAAGGCATTTGTCTCTTCCTGACGATCTGATCAGCTCTGTGTATCTGCCTCGTATTCTCGGGCTGGCCTTTTAATCACTACATTTGACAGCTGAAAGTGTCAAAGTTTTCATGTCTGTAGTATATATACTGTTGTTTGTTTATGGGCATAGGCCACGTCCACGCAGAAAGCCAGTCTCACTGGCTCACATAAGCTGGCATACATGCGCACTATAGAAAACAGCCCAGCCAATTGAAAGATTCTATTGTCCGGAAGCGGTTAGTAACTTGTGGAAGAAAATGGGACTCTGTCAAAGCCAAATAGAGGGAAAATGAAGCGAGTACCGATCCTTCACCCTCTCCATTTTTGCGTTTCTGTACAGGATGTCATCTCCATAAATTCCCAAGAATCATACCAGCACCAAAACACAACTGCCCAGGCATTAAAACACCGTACATGCTGTTTGAAAATTATACTGGGCGCATTCAAAATCAGTGATAAACTTGAACAGAATCGGAGGAAGGCAGATCTCCAGCAAGTAAGTTCATTTTCTACCGGAACAGGTAAGGACTAAAAGAATTTATTAAACACTTCCCATGAACTATTTTTGGCAGGGTATGGAACATACGATCAGTCAATGTGTATATCGCAATACAGTTTTAATATTCCAAAAGACATGTAACTTCATCGATAGCTATCAATGTGTAAACAATGGCTTTATATTGTTCATGTTTGCTTAATTACTTAGTCGCGGAGCCGGCGTGAGTGACCCTCTCCCTCCAGAGGGCGCCAACGACAGTCCCCATGGGCCGGCCGATACCGATTACCCCGACAGAATCAAACCAAGGCCACAAACGTGGGGAGACCATCTAAATGAGGTCACCATGAGAGCAGGACACGACGGGCCACAGAATTTGAGACTATTCTTTTTTATGATGATCGATGAGAATGAGGATGATGCAAAAGATGCTACGGATTTCCATTAGGTCTTGTCTGAGACTGCATGACAGGGCTGTACTCTACACTTCCTTTCATAATATATCCCGACGTCAACGAGGCCCAACAGATACAGACACCTGCAGTGTTGGTCAGGAAATTTGAGCAATACTCTCAGAGACGCATCCATTATATGAAGATTAAATGGATAAATCTCGACTGTGTGTACCCAGTCTTCCCAGCTGAGCCCGTGCAAACTCAACCCTCGTTAGGAGCCGGACGGGGCAGAAAAATCCCTCATGACTTTGATGGGAATCAAACCCACGACCTCCCAGTCGGGAGTCCGCTAACCGCTTCGCCATGGCGGCTGGTCATTTCATTATACCCATCGCTCCCGGTGGAGCATAGGCCATCGACGACCCTTCGCCATCGCACTCTGTTTCTGGACTGTTCTGGTCATTCTAGTCCAATTGGTCCCTTGTTGTTTCAACTCCGCCTCAGTGTCTCGCCTCCAGCTGTTGCGAGGCCAGCCTCTTTCTCTTTCCAGCGGGTTCCAGGTCAGGGCTTGGCGTGTGGTGCTGGATGTTGGCTTCCTGAGGGTGCGTCCGATCCAGCCCACTTCCTTCGCAGTATCTGCTTGGCCACTGGTTCCTGTCCCGCACGCTCCCACAGATCTTCGTTTCGGATCTTGTCCTGCCATCGGATTTTGAAGATGCGCCTCAGACAGGTGTATGTCTGAATCTTTTGTTGCATCGGCTGTGTTGTCCGCCATGTCTCGCATCTGTAGAGCAGAACTGATTTCACATTGGAGGTGAAGATGCGGAGTTTGGTTCTTATGCTGATTCCTCCAGATACCCAGATGTTCTTGAGCATGACGAAAGCTGCTCTTGCCGATTCTGGCTGTGACGTCTCGGTCCGTGCCTCCCTGTTGGTCAACCACGCTTCCCAGGTAGACGAAAGACTCCACCTCCCTGATGGGGGCTCTCCACTGACTGTGACTGATGTGTTGGCAGTGGTGTTGATTTTCATCAGCTCGGTCTTCTTCCTGTTAATCTTGAGCCCTGTCCCGGCTGATGTGGTCTCCAGCGAGTGGTCTTGTCCTGCATCTGGCTGTGGCTGTGTGTGACAGGAGCGCCAGGTCGTCAGCGAAGTCGAGGTCGTCGAGCTGCGTCCAGAGTGTCCACTGTATACCGTTGTTCCTGCCTGTTGTAGTGGTCTTCATGATCAGTCAATGACCAGGAGGAAGAGGAACGGTGACAGCAGGCACCCCTGCCGAACTCCGGTCTTCACCTCGAAACTTTCGGACAGCTGGCCGGCGTGGGCAATCCTGCAGTTCATGTCCTGTAGGTGCACCGGATGAGAGAGATGATCTTCTCGGGGACTCCGTATGCCTCAGCAGCTTCCACAGCATCTCTCTGTCCACGCTGTTGAAGGCCTTCTCATAATCTATGAAGTTGATTTAGAGGGGGGAGTTCCACTCCAGCGACTGCTCCACGATGATGCGCAGGCTGGCGATCTGGTCAGCACATGATTTGTTCCGCCGGAAGCCTGCCTGCTGGTCTCGGAGCTTGGGGTCGACAGCCTCTTTCATTCTCTCCAGTAGAACCCTGTTGAGAACCTTGCCTGGCGTTGACAGGAGCATGATCCCTCAGTAGTTGCTGCAGTCCCTGAGGTCTCCTTTCTTTGGCAGCTTGATGATGATTCCTTCTTTCCACTGGGCTGGTACCTCCTCCTTCTCCCAGATCTTGCTGAAGAGGCTGTATAGCATGTTGACAGCTGTCTCTGTGTCTGCTTTGATGGCTTCTGCTGGTATCTCGTCCGGCCCTGCAGCCTTCCCATTTTTCAGAGTCATGATGGCCTCTTGATCTCTGCCTTTGAGGTTTGTCACAGCTGATGGGCAGTTCTGTCTCTGCGGGTGGGATGTCTGGTGGTGCGTCAGGGGCGGGGTGGTTCAGCAGCTCCCCGAAGTGTTCTGCCCATCGTTTCAGCTGTTCCTCGGTTGTTGTCAGTGGGTTTCCGTTTGTCCTTCACTGGCTTGTCTGTCTGCTGGAACTTGCCCGTCAGCTTCTTGGTCACCAGGTACAGGTCCTTCAGGATTCCCCTGTCTGGCTGCTGCCTCTGCTTGACTGGCCAGGTCGTCAAAGTAGTCCCTCTTGTGTCCTTCTTGGTGCTCTTCTTTACTTCTCTGTTCGCTGCTGCTGTGTTCTTCCTGTGCCTTTGCCTTAGCTGCTCTTGTTCGGCTCGTGTTCAGCATAACTTTTTCTTCTCTCTCCTTGTTTCCAGCTTGTGGATGGTGTCGGCAGAGATCCATTCCTTGTGCTGGGTCTTCTTCTTGCCAAGGATCTCCTCACATGTGTCATGCCAGATCTTCTTTGCAGTGTTCCCACTGTGTCTCGATGTCCGTCTCACCGTCTTCTATCAGCTCTTGTAGTGGCTGGAACCTGTTGGAAAGGCTGATCTGGAATGCTGCTTGTGTGTTCCTGTTTCTGAGCAGTCCGACATTGTACCTTGTCCGTGTGTTGTTAGCGTTGGTGAATCTCTTGAGGCGAAGTCTCACTGTTGTTAAAAGAAGGTGGTGGTCTGATGACACGTCAGCACCTCTCATCCCTCGTACATCCTGCCCATGATTTCTGAATTTGTGGCTAATGCAGATGTGGGTCAATCTGGTTTCTCTGTGACATGGTTCGGGGATCTCCATGTGGGCCTTGTGGATGCGCTTGTGTGGGAAGATGCTTCCTCCTATCACCAGCTGGCTCAGGGCGCAGAGGTCTGCAAAGCGCTCACCATTCTCGTTCATCTGTCCCAGTCAGTGTGTCCCCATGATGTCCTCGTAGCCTGTGTTGTCCTGTTCCGATCTTGGCGTTAAAATCTCCCATCAGTATGATTATGTCCTTTGCTCCTCTTTTGTCTATCACTGTCTGTAGTTGCTGATAGAAGTCATCTTTCTTCTCTACTTCCGCATCATTGGTGGGACCATAGCACTGGATGGTGTTCAGCCTGACGTCATTCCTCTTTGTGGTAAACTTGGCTGTGATGATGCGGGAGCTGACAGGTTCCCCATCCGATGAGTGCCCCTTGTGCCTCCAGTGCCCATCAGGGCCACACCTCAGTGTGGGGGGCTCCATCTTCTGTGTGTCCTGAGTACAGCAGCTGTTCTCCAGATGAAAGTCTCAGCTGTCCTGATTGTAGCCACCTTGTCTCACTCAGTCCTAGCACTCCGATCTTGTAGTATTTCATCTCTCTCGCAACTTGGATGTTTTTTTTACTGTTTCGTACATCGTCCTGATGTTCAATGTGGCTACTCTCGTTGTTGTCCTGGGTGTTAGAAGGGGAGTCAACCTTGCAGCTTCCTTTCGGCTTTCACTGCACTGCGTCATAAGTCCGGGATGGAGACCCTTCCTTGCCCAGTGTGAATGTTTTGGTTCGTTGTCGTCATGATTCTATAACTCGTCTTTTTTTACAGGTAGGATTGTTAGCCCTACGCAAACCACTTTATCCTCGGGACGAGGTGGTCCTGCCTTAGTCGCCTTTCCAACAGGTTCCAGCCACTACAAGAGCTGATAGAAGACGGTGTGACGGATATCGAGACACAATGGGAACACTGCAAGAAGATCTGGCATGACATGCATGGCAGGGCAGTGGGTCTATTCTATGCCCAAACCACAGGGCAGCCATGGCGGCTGGTAGGACCGGGAAATTTTGTTTTTCACCAAAAGAGATTTTTTGTGGGGCACAGTTTTAGGCCAGTTGTTAAAAGTAGTTTTGAGTCCTTGAGGACATGCTTACTATGTTTGTATTGAAACGTGTGTGATTATGTGAGACCATAGCAAAAAGAATTTTATGTCAAGATTGTCATTACTTGTTAACCAAAAGTGGGAATTTTCTTCTGTTTGTCGGACTGGTTGTGTGTCAGCGATGTGCGAGCGAGAGTCTGATAGTCATCTTCATCATCCTCATCCTCGTTTGATCAGCAGAAAAAATGTCTCTGATTCTGTGGCCCTCATGCCCTCTCATGATGACCTCAACGTCGATTGCCTCTTCATGTCCAGTTCTGTTGTGGTTACCGGTTTTGGCATATTCATGGGGACTGTCATCAAATGGACGTGGTGCCGCCCTCCGGTGGGACAGCTTACGCTGGCACCACGACTAGGCCATAATTGTCTTCAGTAGGCCGGGTACTGCGCATGTCGCATCAGAGCAGTCACCACTGAGCACCACCGAAGTAACTTGGCAGCAGTGCATACATGCATGCATACATGTGTATATGTGTACACACACACACACACACACACACACACACACACACACACACACACACACACACACACACGCACACACACACACGACGCGCGTGCGCGCTTACACATGAAAAGAAAAAACTCATCACCTAAATCTTGTATGGATTGCTTCATGATAATTCGACATTGACTAATCCCTGTGGGGAAGGGCCTGTGGCTGGATGGGTCGAGCTGTAGCTGTAGACGGAGAGCAGGAATGAGCGGTATGGATACACTGGGGTGGCATAGAAGATGAGACAGCAAAAACAACAACAATAACAACAACAAATGAAATTTTTAAAAATCATTAGAAAAAGAACAAGAAAATTAGAACAGATCCTCCAATCCCAAACTTACAAATTATGTCTAAGACTATCTCAACCAATTTTCATACATACACACACGCGCGCGCGCGCGACGCGCGTGCGCGCGTACACATGAAAAGAAAAACTCATCACCTAAATCTTGCATGCTCTGATTAAGAAGCTATAAGAAGCTATATTAAGAAGCTATAAAATACAGTCTCCAGGTGCAGCGTTTAGTATATATTAGTTATGAGCTTGAACACACACACACACACACACACACACACACACACACATATATATATATATATATATATATATATATATATATATATATACATATATATATATATAAATATATATATATATATATATATATATATAAAATAATGTCGATCCATTCAAAAAAGCTGAAAACGCTGCAACGTTAGCAAACAAACCAACATTTTGTGGTACCTGTTTAACCAAACACATTAAATGTTGCGCGATTGGATATTTGAGCGTCTAAGTAAGTACGTTGGCCTGTGGATCCGGTTTAAAGATTTGTACAAACATATCATGCTGGTTGAGTGTGTTTGGTTGCGCTTGTTTGACTGGGCTACGTTACAAGTTGAACAACGAAGAAATCCATCCCGTGTGTATTGTTTCCTTGAAGACCATGAAATGATATTCAGGTTAGAAAGAAAAAGAAAATGGGAAAAGAAAAATAAGAAGAAAAAAATCTGGAACACGGCCGGTATCTTCATTCTCATATAAATTTTGCTCATTACTGACATTAGTCAATAAATACACGCTTCTACATTTCGTAATTTTCACGCAAAGTTCAACATGTAGGAAATGTGCTGACAACAAAATTCAGAGCAGGGCAATGCACCCTGTGCATCCTACTGGGCAAGGCTACACGGAAAACATCCGGTTTTTGTGGCTCTCGCCTGGCCAGGAGTCGCGTTTGTCGGTAATGACAAAGTATAATATGGTGTGCTGAATGACACTGAATATCAATTATTTGCCCACAGCTCGCTATCAGCGGAGAATTTCTGTGATGTTACGGCTGTGTACAGGGCTCCCTGAAACCGAGGGGTGGGGGATGGGAATGCGAGCTATCTTGGTTGTTCTCGTAGGGAATGTAACACGGCATTATGGTGGTACTTGGTCCTAGTCAATAAATAAGAATATAGATTTCTGGATCTGGATTCGACATTAGAAACGTAGTTATAGACTCAGAATCAAAAACTTACTTGGAGAATATTTCGACAGGGTCGCCCGGTCTTCTTCAGCTCACTGTTGCTGTTGTGGCAGCGAGGCCTGGTGGGACGACGGTTGTGTGGGGTGAACGGTTGTCAGGATCTGATTGTAGATGGGGGGAAGTTCAAAGCCTTCATCTCTGTTCAGGCTGGGGCGTCTGGTCTTAATTTCGATGGCTTCTTTAACTTTTCTTTTTGGTCCTAGTCGATTTGTCAGCCCATGTCGATTTTTCTCTTTGTGGTATCTTTGCTGATGTATCCTGCCCAGGGCCTAATCAGTTATATGAGAGACAAAGGTCTAAAAGGTGCACAGGGTGGGTAGGTGGGTGGGGGTAAGGGGTGGAAGCTGACATATGTATAGAATCTCTCTCTCTCTCTCTCTCTCCTCTCTCTCTCTCTCTCTCTCTCTCTCTCTCTCTCTCTCTCTCTCTCTCTCTCTCTCTCTCTGAGACTGATTCAAGATAACAAAGCGCTGTGGCATACCCAAATAACACAGAGTGATGGTTTCCACTTTTACAAGACATTTAAGAGTGATTTATTTTTGGCCCCATACCTACAGTCAGTCAGTCATTTACAGGCTAGAACTAGTCTAATCAGACTAAGAGTTGGTGTGTCGCACTAAATGTACATAGAATGCGTTTCCGGAGAATGTGACCGAAAATGAGTTGCTGTGTCCATGTTGTGTTCATTAAATGTAATTGTATCTAACCTACATATTCGTTTATATGTCAGATCACGAAGTGAGAACCATTTATTATTGTTTACAGTGTAATTCTATGTTTTCTAACGCAGTCTGGATGGACCCTTTATACCCAACAGAGGTCAAAAGGTTCTCTCTCTCTCTCTCTCTCTCTCTCTCTCTCTTCTCTCCTCTCTCTCTCTCTCCTCTCTCTCTCTCTCTCTCATCTCCTCTCTCTCTCTCTCTCTCTCTCTCCTCTCTCTCTCCTCCTCTCTCTCCTCCCTGAAACTCTCTCTCTCTGTCTCCTCTCTCTCTCCTCTCCATCTCTCTCTCTCTCTCTCCTCCTCTCCGTCCTCCTCTCTCTTCTCTCTCTCCTTTCCTCTCCCTCTCTCTCGCCTCTCTCAAATCATCTCTCCCTCCTCCTCCTCTCTCCACTCTCCTCCCTCTCCAAGCAAGTGTCTCCAAGCCAAAAAGGAAACAGTCAGGCTACACATACTATATCCGTAGTTCAGAGCCATTCTGTTTCACCATGTAGATGACGTCAACGGCGTTGTGATACATGCGGAATATGATTGCTGTCGGAGCTAATGTTGGAGTTAGACAGACTCTAGGAAGCAAACGACCATAATCATGATATGATTACTGGTATGGACAGCTCCAAGCTCCTTCAATACTCTGTCTGTCTGTCTGTCCGTCAGTCTGTCTGTTTGACTCTCTCTCTCTCTCTCTCTCTCTCTCTCTCTCTCCTCTCTCTCTCTCTCTCTCTCTCCTCTCTCTCTCTCTCTCTCTCTCTCTCTCTCTCTCTCTCTCTTGACAAGATGTACGAGACGTGGCATTTCTCAAACTGCCGTTTAGCGTAATCATAGTACAATCCACAGTGACTTTAAAATTGGTGTATCCATTTGTCCGAAAGAAAAAGAAAACGAGATGTGTTCTGTTTTTTATGTTGTCTTATTCTATATGACTTCAGTGCATAGTATAAAACCGTTGTCATTTTATGGAACGTGCAAAGTCAGTGTAATGAACATTGCCTACGGCTTGCATGCATGAAAAAGTAAAAATTGCCAATGTTCTCCTTCACAATTTCTTCGCCGCCTTCTATTCTCATTTCTAAAGAGTTAGAGCTGATGGTATCAAATGACGCCACTGTTCATAATGTCACATTTGGCAAATGTTGCTATGCTTGCAACCCTTCATGACGGGGCAACGGCTTTAAGTCCATGGTTTAGCTGTCCCTCTCTTCGTAGTCCGTGCCTCTCTCTCTCTCTCTTTCTCGTTTCTCTCTCTCTCTCTCTCTCTCTCTCTCTCGTTTCAGGAATGAGCGGTAGACCACCTCTGACTCGTGAGGTGCTGTAGAAAAAGGAAATCCTTCTTAAGGTATGTCGTGGGTTGTTTACGACTGTGGCAAAAAAGTATTGTGTTCATACCACTGGCAGTGGTATATAATTCTGATGTTGTGTTCAACATACTCCCGTTATCTTTATTCCACATCATGATGATTTTTGTACAATAGTCTGTCTGTTGTTTTCTGATTCTATTCATTCGAAATATTTATTGCACGGTCCCATTCACTCCCGCCCCTTTCTGTGTATGCGCTAAATGAGCTTAATTATAATAAACCTTAATTATAATAAACCATTCGCACTCTCATCTCTCTCTCTCTCCTCTCTCTCTCTCTCTCTCTCTCTCTCTCTCTCTCTCTCTCTCTCCACTGGTATGTAAACATTTTGCGGAAAGTGATCTTTACTTTGTGATAAGTTCAACTTTTGATGACTGCAGGCAAACGGTCAAAGTGTGCAGCTCCAAAGCTGACAGTCGTGAGATCGAACCACTTACAGGCCCGACGTTTTACTCCTCAGTACCCTAGTCTGTCCACCCAACAGTAAACACGTATTTGATTCAGTTCAGGGCAGGCTAAGACGGCGGGAAGAAGAGGTTTGGGCTCTGCCACCAATAATTCCATGTGCTGGACACAATACTTCACAGTTCTACCAGTTATTAGGCTGTCCAGTGGACCTTATTCTGTAGCCTTTATCCACCTTCCGAGAAAATACTTATTTTTAAGCTCAAACGAATGTCCTTGATTGTTCCCATTAACCTATCACTTGAAATTGAATGGTACTGTCTACCGTCTACTGAAAAAAGGACGGTATGTAGGATGCCACACAGAGAGCGGAAAGCTGCTCAGGCTTCCTGAAACGTGCGGCGAGCATTCAACACTCAACCGAAAATTTCCTGTTACGCGTACACAGAAACACCCAGTCGTGAAATAGATGCGAATACGCATGCAGTGTTGTGTATGTAACTCCAAATTCTGCAGACTTACTCTTTCCGTTTAAGGTGTCTGGGGAAGTCATCACAGTACACACATAATTCTCTCTCTCTCTCTCTCTCTCTCTCTCTCTCTCTCTCTCTCTCTCTCTCTCTGCCAGAACTTCTGATAAGACCCCAGACATTTTAGATGAATATGAAGTACACGTTAACTATAGTAAGATTGATAGCCGCATGGAAAGGATTTCTCAAGATAAAATGCTACATTCATATGGAAAGAAGTTCTTGAACATGTGCACTGTTTAGGGACTGTACATTTTAAACAGAATGTGTAATGGCGACCTTGAAGGTCGTTTCAGATATATTCCTGATGTACGATGCGGTGTGAACGATTATTTTCTGATTTCAGTAAATAGTTTTGAGTTACTGTGTGAACAGTTAACACTTAATGTTATTTGAATCTGATCATATGCCCTTTGTACTATGTATTGATACACAAAATGCTAAAAAAAAAAAATGCACCAGCACTGGTTCGAATGGTAAAAATAATCAGTTTATTGTTCAATATTGCTGGAATAAGGATTATGCCCTGAAATTTACACAGTCCATGGACTCTCAGGGTGTGAAAGAGAAAATGGCAGTTGCAGAAGATCTTATCGATGTGGATGTAAATGATGAAGCAATGTGTAGATTTAATGTGATCATGAAAGAACAAGCTGAACATTTGAAAAAGAAGATGGTATTAAATAAGAGAACCCCTGATGATAACTGGTATGATGTGGACTGTAAAGTATCAACATGGAAAATGCGTAGCTCATGGTGAAAATTTTGTAAACCTTTAGACAAAGATGATTGAGTCGCATTCTGTGTTTCAAGACGCGAATATAAAAATTTAAATGAAAGGGGAAAAAAAAAATTAATCTGTCATAGTTAAATGAACTGATCGATTCTGAGAACAGGTCTTTTGGGAAACTATACACAACATTTGAAAGAAAAGATGTCAACCATCAAACGATATTTCTATATCTGAATGGTTTGAACATTTTAAAAATTTGTTAGAAAAAAGCGACGGAAGTAGTTCAAAGAGACCATAGTCAATGATAATGAAGATGAAGAATTTCCTTATGATAGAACAATATCTTTAGAAGAAGTATTGCTAGCCACTAGAAAATTGAAAAATGGAAAATCTGCTGGTCCTCATGGTTTAATTGGCGATTTTTAAAAAAAAATATTCTGGTGAATCTGTTTTGAATTTCTCAGTAAAATTATTTAACTTTCTTTTCGATAATGACACTTATCCTGACAGCTGGAAAGAATCTATTATTTTACCCCTATTTAAGAAGGGCGAGCTTAACAATGTAAATAATGATATTAATAATAACAATGTTAATTTATCTAGTGCCTATTCTCTAAAAATTATGGCTCTTAGCGCTTTACATAACCAACAATACACACGCGCGTGCGCGCACCCGCGCGGCAGCGCGCACGTACACGTCTTCATGCGTGACCACACACCCACGCTAACAGACACCCGCACGCACGCACGCACGCACTACATCAACACAGCCTGCACGTACAAGTGACACAATCACCAGGCACTCAAGCGTGCACGCAAAAAAAAACCACTCAGACACTCAGAAGGTGGATAGGGAAGTTTGGGGGGGGGGGGGGGGGGGGGGGGGGGGGGGGGGTTGTCAAATAATCATAGAGGTATTTCATTAAGTAATATTTGTAGCAAAATTTACAGCTGTTATTAATAGTAGATTGCTTGAATGGGTAAGTCAAAACAATATAACTGTAGAACATCAGGTGGGATTTAAAAGAGGGTTTTTCACAATCGATCGTATATTTACCCTGTTTCCTGCTGTTCAGAAAAAAAATGTGTGTAAATAATCAAAAGTTATATGTGCTTTTGTTGACTTGGACAAGGCTTTTGATTCAACTTTTCGAAGATTGTTATGGCCTGTTTTGTTAAAAAAAAAAAAAAAAAAGAATAAAAGGTAAATTGTATCGTTGCATGAAATATATGTACTGTGAGGTAAAAGCAAAAATAAGATCAGGTGCAATATTATCTGAGTATGTCATGTGTACAAGTGGTGTCAAACAAGGAGACGTATGTAGCCCAGTATTATTTTCTCTATTTATTAATGAGTTAACCTTGGAAATAATTGAAAATGGTCGACATGGAGTAACTTTTGACATTCTAGAATTATTTATGCTGCTTTTTGCTGATGACATTATTTTACTAGCAGTATCAGTGGTCGGTCTCCAGAGACAACTAAATAATTTGTACTCTGCAGCTAACAAACTAGAATTAAAAGTTATATGAATAAGACAAATATTGTCGTGTTTCGTAAAGGAGGCATGCT